>CAMXCT020000469.1:47500-307500 GCA_947184155.2 Cladocopium goreaui | reverse complement strand
GGAAATCATGTTATCATAGGAAATATATATTTTTCCCCATATTGTGGGAAATATTGCAAACAGGGAAATAATGTTATCATAGGAAAATATTGTGTTAACATGGGAAACTTAGGCCATGTGCATATTAAACAATATACAAGTGTATATTAATGTGGGTAAAAGAAGCCATTAAATAGGAAATATGGGAAAATCTGTGGGAAGATACAGGGAAAATATGGGGAAATAAGGAAAATCAGCTATTAAACAATGATGTGGGAGAATCATAGGAAAATATGGGAAAAAACACTATTTACATGGCTGAATTGTCCCATTATTTAGTCACTAATGTGGGTAAAACAATGCCATAAATCACCCATTTGGGAATAGTAGACCACCTATTTATGGTGATTTGGGGATGGTTTATGAAATTGGTTTACCCACATTAAAATATTGTTATATACACGCCGTCACGCGCACCGATCTTTTCTCCACGGCTGGAGATGAGCTTCTAGAAAGCCGACGAGGCAGAGCTTTCGGCCCACCTCCGGGCAAGGAGTGCGGTTCCTGCCAATGGTCTCCGAATCCACTGGTGCGGATGTGAAAGCTTCCCGCACATTACGGGTCATTGCCTCAGCTGCTGCAGCCCGCGAAGGACAACACACCGGACCAATGGACATCCCGGGCTTCTTCGATGATGATCCCCTGATGAAAACTATTCCAATCTGGTTTTCCAGTCAGGTGGTGGATGATCAAGAGATCAATGCAGTCCTCCCTTTCTTGAATATGGACAAGATTGAGGACTGCGGGATCAACGAATTTGTCTTCCTCGTGAAGACTGGTGCCCGACGGCCCATCGCTCCGCCACTTGGGGAGTTGAATGACTTCTGGGCGCCTTGGGATGAACCGTTGGAGGAAGAATCGAGATTTCATCTTTTGATTGCCTCCTGACACCCTTGCTTTGGATTTCGCAGAAACATCAGCCCATGAAAATGGCACCCCTTTGGAAAAACCATGTTCATTCTATTCATCACATTTCTGGGAAAAATGAATGGCTGATTTTTTAACCAGCAGTAAGGGAATACTGTCTTCCATTTCCAGCAAAATCAGCGTGTCTGAAATTGGTGCCTCTACCCCCCCAGTGGTGTGGGAAAACATCCTGGATTTTTGCTCACTCAAACCCAATGGAACTTGAACTGGATATGTTCAAACAAACCCAAATGTCTAGGTAAACAATGGGTAACTATGGTTTAGCAACTAGATACACCAATGTAAATATGGGTAATATATGTAACTATCTAGGTATATAGACAAACCATAGTAACTAATATTCGCTATAGATGTATCTACCATTACCCCAACAGTTATGAGGGTTATAAACCAACTTAGCTAACATAAATTAGCTACAAATTCCATTAAAAACATTTTTTTAATCACCATAAATCAGCTGTGAATTCCATTAAATCCTCATGTATTTCAGGAAATCCCCGATGTTTTTCGGTTGAATCACCATGTTTTTTCATGGAAAACCATGTTTTTTTCCACGGCTCCACCCCAGGTGCCGGGTCCTGAGAAATGTCTTGCCACTGTGGCTCCGCTGATCGTGCGCCCAGTGCAGGCGGAAGGGCATAAACCACATCTCTTGTGATTGAATTCTGGTGATTTAACTACAGAAACCCATATGTTCCATGTATGGCATATTTACCTACATTTGGATACATTTGGGTGATTTTTAGGGCAAATGTTGGTAAATATTCCATACATCTGGGTAAATTGTTCCGTAGCCATTTTGGCTCAAGCAAGTTTAATTCCGTGATGTCGCACATTGCAATGTGACGGCATAGCCTTCGTTCCATGCATGAGAAAGATTGGCAGAAACGGGACAAGCACGCGCTTGTGCACTGGATTTTTCCCTCGCTTGTGCACTTGGATTTTTGTTCTGCTCGTGCACTGGATATGCTTTGGGCTAATAATACATTAAGTAATGCAGATTATCTGGGCACAAACCTCCCCGCGGTGGTCTCGGGGCCTTCGCTCAAAGTTGGTTCGAATGTGCCATGGCATTTCCGGAGCAGGCAATTGAGAACGTCATTGACCTGTTCGACATTGACGAGGCCAAAGGTTGTCAAGCAGTTCGATCCAGAACCAATCTTCTTGTAGAAATCCAAGCTTATGCATTCTTTGAAGATCAAGTAGGGGGCACTTTCCGACAGTTGGTTCCTGAAGGTTTTGGGAAAGACCTTTTTTTGGCATGATTTCCTGACTATTCCGGGTGAAAACAGAGCAGATCACGATCATGAGCTTACCTTGCTTTGGGATGTTCAGAAAGCTTTGCCGGCTACTCAATGTATAACATCCTACCAATGTTTCTGCATTTCACTATGATGATCTCTCTTTCCGGTGCTTTGCGGAAACCCCAAGAAGCAGTCGACAGGCCTTTCATCCCTTAGAGTTGTTCTGTCGAGGGGTGGGAGGATGGACATCTGCATTGCAGATGATTTCTGACTCAGCACGCTGGCCAGTCCATGCTATTGGAACTGATGTTGACTTCCAAGTTGCCAAGACTTATGCGCTCAATCACAATGCTGCAGTAATTTGTCCAAAGGATTTTCTTCCCGATGACATTTTTCAGCTGTATGGGCACTACTAGGCAATTTGTGATAATGTTTGTTCCAATTTTTGGCTGCGACCAGTCACGAAGTGGGGGTGACCTTGTCACCATTAGTTCACCATGTGGCCCTTGGTCCACTGCATCCACATCACAGGGTTTGGTTACATCGGAAGGGCAACTGATGCTGCATAGTATCCTTGAGCGTCGCCTGAAAAAGCTACCTTTATTGCCATTGAGAATGTTGCTGGTTTTGCTGGACACCCTCACAAATCAGTAACTGAAAGAGCGTTGAGATGGATAGGCTATAGAATTATTCAATTGCAAAAAACATTGGATGCCAAACAGGCCATGGGTATCACGAGAGCGAGGTGGTTGCGGTAGCAATCCGAGTCCATGCGCAGATGCTAGCCAAGCCTTTCCCTGCGTGGAATGTGACAGCCACTCCAGACATCAACCATGAAGATTTCATCCTGCCTTGGGATGATGCCGTAACAGCAGATCTGACAATCTCCGAATCAATTCACAGGGTTGCATCCGATCCAGCCAAAGCGAGACTTGGCACCTCTGCCAAGCTTCCCCAAGAAGTGCTCCAATCAAGGATGTATGGGTCAACACAGGTGCTCCCTACCTTCATGGCGAGGTATGGAAGCCAACACAAGTTGTCCGACAAACACATGAATGAGTTTGCGTATTTTTGTTTTTTTCTCAGGCAGCCACACTTGATGCATGGGGTAGGTTGCTTCATCCTTCTGAAATAGGACTCATCCATGGAGAACGTCAGAACATGTTTGTGGATCAAGACATGGAGCTTGCTTGGAAAATCATGGGCAATTTGATTATGCCATATCAATATCATGCCATGATTCCCTTGATGCATGTTGCCAATCATTTCCTCCCGACAGACTTGCAGTCAAAGACTCACCAAATGTGACCTCAAACAAACGCATGTGGAACTTGGCACTTTTTACATGCCCCATGAAGTCACTTTGCACTCAGACTTTCTCGAGAGCTTGCCGTCTCTCTTGGATTTGACAGACTCTGGTGACATGCAGAAGGCCTGGATACCGCAGAGTGGATTGAGATCTTGGGACTTTGACCAAGCGCCACAGCAAGAACATACTCCCAACATTGCGAGACCAAATCAGCCCAATCTCAGTGGCCTCATCACCAGGCTCAGAACATGCATGCTCCGCAGTTTTGTGTGGAAAACTTACCACTTGTCAGGGTGAGCAGACATTTTGTTTCTCCTCAGATCTGCCAGCATCAAACCTGGAGCAGGCTTAGTTGAATCATTATGAGTGCAAGTTTCCTGAGATTGATGAAACGCATGCCGTCATGACCATGAACATTCAGCGAGTGACTCAGCACTGGACCACGCCAATAGGGCTATTCCAGGTACAGTTGCGCATGTTCTGATTGATGGGCAGCTCACTATGTTGCGCTGTGACCACAAAGTTGCCATCAGATCACATGATTTCATCGATACCCTGGCACCTGAACGCTATGATCAGTTTGGCTGTATCCCTGCTGCCCAATGCACTGATGATTATACACTAGTCACAAAGGTGCAACTCCAGCATGGGGTGCATTCTGCCGATTTCTTGGGCTTCTTAGCGGCCCGTGACTTGGTGCAGACCACATTCACTTGGGATCCTGATGCAGATGCCTTGATGGTGACGCCAATGCTGTACACATGGTTAGTCAGATGTGGCTTGATTCCATTCCCGCTGACGTACATGCTGCACTTCTTGGGTCGCCAAACAAAGATTATCCAAAACTCCAATGGGGTGATTTTGCGTTTCCTGCCTGCACATGCGCATGGTGTGTTGCCGCCCTGGCCCTTCCAGGTAACACTTGCTGTCCTAGCCTTTAGGACCATGATGACCAGTGCCTTGAAACATTATCCAGACATGCCGAGAAAAATGACCCTGCTCAAGTGGCTCACCAGGCCACTGTGGAATGCCGAGCTGCCCACAACTATGCCAGCTAGTCTGGTTTTGCGCATCATGCAACTTGCCTGCCAGCCCGTGAATGGGATCACGGAACATCGGTTGATAAGTTCAGGCAAACAAATCATGCCGGAGACACTGTTGCAGAATTTATCCAAGGCAGCCTCCAAAGACTCCCTGGTAATTCATGCAGTCATGCAGCTGAAAGGTGGTGGAGAAGCTAAACACCAACACAAAATGCTCCAACAGACCGCACGCCCCAAGGATGCTGCACTTGCATACAGCTGACACCCATCAACTGTTAGCCACGTTTTCAGAAACAGAACAGGTTCATCTAAGCAACATTGGGCAGAAGATGCCAATGGAATGTGCACCCATTGTAGCCAACCAGACTCCAAATACCACCGTATCTATGAATGCCCGGTTTCGCAGAAGACAAGAATGCAATTCCAAGCCAGCTTGATTTTTTTCAGGAAAAAGGATGGGATGTTCATGAGCTTCCTTCATGAGCAATCCTCCAACATGAAAATTATGAGCTGCTCCGTCAGCTGCACTATTGCCAAGCCGAGGCCTCAGTAGCAGTTGGAACCAAGCAACACCTGGCAGCTTTGGCTGACACAGGAGTCCCAGTTCGTTTCTACACTGATGGAGCCGTGATGGAGCCCTTGCCCATACAGCCTCCATCACCTGCCGTTATGGGGCGTATGCCATAGTGCCATAGTGTTGGACGCATGCACCACAGACCAGCAACGCATTGCACAGGTGCAGACTTGGTGGAAAACCAAACTGCCACCACCAACGCTATGCAAGCTAGCCATGGCCCGTACCCATGGACCTCAAACGATCCATCGATCTGAACTCACTGCAATGGTCTTGGTGTGCGAATGGTGTCCTAGCGCTGTAGTCCACACAGATAGCACTAGCGTTTTAAGAGTCTTCATGCGATGCCGCCTTGCGCAGACTGAGAAGGAATTAATAGCACTTGAAGACACTGACATGGTGTTACGCTTATTTCGCGCGCTTGCCAACGGAACGCAAGAGATACACAAGGTGAAAGCTCACCAGATTAACTTGGAGTCGCTGCCTGACCTTGCCGTATATGCTGCATTGGGAAACGAACTTGCGGATGAAGTAGCAGTTGCCACGTGTAGGTTTTCCAGCCTGAAATTCCCACATTAGCCGATGCCATGTATCATTATAGAACACTTGCAGCAGCTGTTCAAATTTTTCCTGCAGTTGAAAACCCATCTCGCACGCTTGCTTGCCATCAGGAGAGAGGGTGAGGCGAATGAAAACTTGCGAACAGATGTTGCCCCTGCACCGCTGCAGGTTTTTTCCACATGGACAATCACTGACCGGTGGCAGTCGCCACCACTAGGAGCTTATTTTTTTGGATTATTCTGCATGGGGGCATGGGGGGGCCCTTTTTGCAATTTGGTATTCAGACATTCAGATGGATGAATTTGGTCGAGTGGCCACAGTCACCGGACATCAGCGCTGGTGACCCAGGTGTCTGTCAGGTCGTGCTTCCATTGAAAAGAATGCGGCCATGTTCAAAAGGTGAATATCTTCAAACTTTCTCGAGCTGGTCACAGTTGGAACTGCACAAGGTGGGACTGGGAGAGCTATCCAATACCTTTTCCATTCTCATTTCACAGATCAGACGGCTTCATGGTTATGATCCCTGGCCTGCCCGAAGCCACGGTTTTGTTAAATCAGCATTTTTGCTTGGATCAAGGGTGCAATCATACGGGGTGAGACCGCGTCCGGCCTTCCCAAAACAGGCCGTGATATCTGCATACTTGCATGATTTTGTGCGTAAGTTTGAGAAGTTTGATTGATGCACTTGTAGAAATCCCAGGAATCAACTTGACACTGAGAGACATCGGCAAACCTCCAGCATGCTGGAAAACTTCTTTGAAGAATGTAGCCAAAGGGTATCAGATAGCAAGACAGTGGAGGGCTACGCCAGTCCGACCGCTTCGTTTTTAGGTGTCAATTTTTGTAGGTGCCACTTCAAGGTTCACACATGGACAGCCACTTCCACACGATTGGGGTGGCCTCTCTGGCAGGTGGAAAACGGGTAAATTATAACGACCTCACTGTTCTCCCTCACTGGAAATGATGGTTAGTAAGGGAAATCATCTTCAAATGGCCCAACTATTCAGGTAAGTGACATATTATGATTTACCCAGATCCATGGAGCATTTGGGATTTTTTTATATTCTTGGATATGTATTCGATATTTATTGGTGTTCAGCTATATATCCAACGTAGCCACAACTAAAATCTTACCAGCAAACCATCCCCAATCTCTGGTGAAGCAATGTAGGATGACGATTTTTCAGAGTCACTGAATGATGTTTTTGATTTTGAGGCGAAGGGATTGCTGAGTAAAGTTTGGCGCACGGTGGAATACGGTAGATGCATATCATATATATGTAATAGAAATCTAATGATATTTGTATACAATGATATACATATAATATATATATATACACATTTATATGGCGGTTCTTTTCATATAATAGGGGTATATCATGGGATTGGTTTGAAAAAATACAGGACTGGGCCCCTATTTCTGGTGGATTTTTCCGAATCAAACCCATCCAATGAGCCTGGGAGACAGTCGTCGCTCAGGCTGGCATTGGGTCTTTGACTGGGGTGAAAATGATTGCCTTTTCCCATTCATGGTTGCGACCGCGACTTTAGAACGATTTCACCACAGGCGATTATAAAACAGATGACAGGATCAAAAGGACATTGGTTGAACCATCAAACATGACTTAAAATCAGTCCCTCGGAATTTCCAAATTTCCCCAAGAGATCCGACTTGTTTTTTGCGGCGTTTTTCCAGGCTGTGCCAACATTGAAATCTGCAGTGGAAGTGAACAGGACCTGGAGGGCCCACTGGAGGGCCCATGAAGCTTGTCCCGATCCTCCACTTAGATGGACCCTGGGTTTAGTTCAGTGGTTAGTAACTGGCTTGCAATCATAGTAAAACCATGGGAAAATCATTGCAAAATCATGGGAAATATGGGGCGACAATATACAATAATGCAGGTAAAACAAACCATTAAACAATAATGTGGGAAAATCATAGGAAAATATGGGACGGTACACTATACATGGATGAATTATCCCATTATTTAGTCAATCATGTGGGTAAAACAATGCCATAAACCACCCATGACTGGGACTGGTAGACATACCACCCATTTATGGTGACTTGGGGGATGGTTTATGATTGTTTTCGTACTCACATTAGTCAGTAAAAAGTCAGTGACTAACCACTTGACTAAGACCAGGGCCCATCTCAGTACATGTTTATTCCCACTCCGCTAAGCAGCTAGGTCACGGTAGCTTAGCAAGCAGCCATGGATCACCTTGGGATAGACAAACTGGAAGGTCGACGTTCAAAGCAATGCTTAAACCATGGATGTTCGAAAGAAAATCAGGCCATCCAACATCGTCCCCAACTTCCTCTCACCCCGTGATGATTCAAGATAGATTGGAGGCCTCACTTTAATCCTGGCCCACCTGAAAAAATTGTGATCATTCCACAAATTCATGGACCCCCAATGCTTTAAATATGGTTTCTGGTGGGTACTCACTTTTAGCATGTATTCATGGAAAGTTCCATGAAAATACCCATTATATACATAATATATATATATATATGTACACATTCCATTGGAGAAAGGATTTGTAGCGCAGGAGGCTGCAACTGCCCGATGGAGATCTGGAAGTGATGCAGGAGGCCGCTTTCTGTCGGGAAACATCCTCAAACGGCCGAGTTTCTCAGCGGTTTTCAGCATAGTGAATTACCAAATGGGGGTAAAACAAAACCATAAATAAAGTATTTAAGGTTGGATGTATAGTTGGGTTGATAATAATATGATCTATGATGGTTATATTATATTCTAGGTAGTGTATTATCTATTGTTTTATTGGGGTTAATTTGGCTAAAACCATAAACCCTCCCCCAGCCATCACCATAAATAGGTGATGTGACTACCTTTTCCCAGTCATGGGTGGTTTATGGCATTGTTTTACCTACATTATTAATTCAGATTAATTCCGCCAGAAGAATGGATCGGATCTTCTATGGGGAAAAAATGGCTTTATAATAATAGAACACAAATTATATCACTAATTTTATCGCTAATTATATCACGAATTATGTCACTAATTTTATCACTATTTATATCACTAATGATCATTATTTCCCATTATAACGGATATAATGAATGGATATGCAGCAGATTATTAGTGCCGTTTCATGAAAACTTGCTGTGAGAATGATGGCACAATACTCCAATCAACCCGTGCGGCGATTTTCTTGGGGGCACCCAACAATACACAAAGAGAACCAGCACCTCAATAAAGATCGTTCATGTTCAATTGGAACATGTAAATCAAATGAAGGGCAATCCCATTACATCCTATTATTATCCCATGTCCCATTATACTCATTATACTCCCATTAGTATCACAATCATATCCCATTATAAACTAACCCATTAATTAGTATCCCACTATATATATATTCCCATGATCTTCCCATTCAATCTCATAAAACCTCTATTTCTGGAGGGTTTCCAAAGGAGTTTTTGTTAACGCACGGCGAGGCGAAGGACTGCGTCCAGTACTGCGTGCGTCGGGCTTTGCTGGCGGACTTTCTGGAGATGTGGTCCGACACGGAGTTCACTGATGAGACGTCGGGGCGACTCAGTTGAGCCATGAAGAAGTTATACACTGGTTAATCTATGGTTACTCTATGGTTAATCTATGGCTACTCTATGGTTAATAATGGTTAATAATTGGAACAACAATAGCCTGGTGAATTGATTGCTGGGGATAAGAAACTACCTGGTTTACTGGGGATGATAAGCCATGGGATTGGGAAACCGACCTATCAACCAACTAGTATTTCATGAGATGGGATAAATGGGAAAATGGACACCAGAAATGTGGGAGTTTCCAGCAGGCCATGTTTGATTCCCAGGGGCTACCTGACCCCCATGGAACCTAACGAAAAGGATGACTAATCCCTAAACCCTTCCCCCCAATATTTAACAGGCGCAGAAAATGGGTAGTCAATGGTTTTGTAGGGGATTTACACATATGACTGGGACCTACATATTTTGGGTGTGTTTTACTTGGGGGATGGGATGACATGTCGTTTGCTGTTGGTTTCATATCCTATTTTCCATTCGTTTTTCGGACCGTATTGCGGATGATAATCTGAATGACTCTCATGTCCTGATAAGACCACCCAGCAACAAAACTGATGATAAGATCCTGAATCTTGGTCTCGAAGATGTTCTACGGTTAGATGTTCATCATTTTCCTCGCAAAAACGTAGCAAAAGTGAACATGTTGACTGAAGCTATTCACGGCAAAACTTTCCCGGAGTACCGGGATAACCAAAGCATTCCACCATTTTTTTTGGGGGTTGGTGGTTTGGAACATGAATTTTATCGTTCCATATTTTGGGAATTTCATCATCCCAACTGACGAAGTCATATTTTTCAGAGGGATTCAAACCACCAACCAGACTATGTTGGAAATCAGTCACGTTTTTGGGCCATGCCTTGGCGAGGCAGTGCATGGATCAGCTGTGGGCGTTCCTGGTGAACGACCAGCAGGAGAAGTGTGGGAACTCAGCGAAAGGAGCTGGGCCCCTGTTATGTTGCCTGGTGCCCATCCAACTGAGTGAATGTATCCATGAATAAAACGCAGATCTATGAAATCCCAGTTTCACCTCGTGGAATAAACATAAACATCATAAACCAATTAATGGTATATATCCCATATCATATTAGATATCGTATTATATATCCCATAAACATCTATATAACAATTACCTTTCTCCGGGTCCTTTTTGCTGCTAAAAATCAATGGCATCAGCACCTCCAACGGCCTGGACGTGGCAGGTGTTACGAGATCGCGGTGAAGCAACTCTACGACGGCTCCTCGGGCAGCACGCCACTGTGGATGTACTATGCGCCGTGGCAACGCTTGCGAGGCAGGAGATTTTCGGAGATTTTGGGCGAGTTGCTGGTGACATACCACATATCAGGGTAAATTTCATCACGACCTCACTGCGACCGAACCCTGAGAATCATGGTTAATAAGGTAAATCACCCCCAAATGGCCGAACTATTCAGGTTAGTGAATTATTATAATTTACCCATACATATTGTTTTATTTTCAAATATGTTCAATCCTATTTGATGATGATCCAAATGAATATATATAATTATATATATACATGTTTGAGCAGGGTTGAAACTGTAAAACCACCAGCCAAAAGGAATCCAAAAGGATATTTTGACATGTTCAGCCGTGGCAGAAAAAAAGGAGCAGATCGTGTGAGATCGATGTGATGATCCTCCGTCAGAAAGAAAGATCGTACATGTAGTTCCTATAGATCAACTAGATCAAGCAAAACAACTATATGACCTAAAGCGACAAATGATAGCTGGGACAAAGGTGTCTAAAGTAGATCTTCCATTTAGAAATAAACTAGGTCACAACTAAGAGCTATATTTTATGGTTACCTTCCCTTACAGTAAGCCCTGAAAAATCTATACCTGAAATGGCCATTGATTGATTTTGCTCTGCTCAGGGAGCCACTAAGTGCCAGCATCTCAGAGCGAAAAACGTTGTGGCGTTGCGGCGTTGTGTTCTGCTCAGTGAGTTCAGCCTGGAGTCAACATGAGTCAACTCACCGCTGTATGAGACTCGAAACCAGACATTCAACCATACCCTTTGGTAAACTAACATAACTATGGAACATCACCATGTTTAGTAGGTAAATCAACTATAGTATAAATAGGCAATTTTCAATAGCCATGTTAGGTTACCGGAGGGTACCCTTTGGTAACAGTTTGCTATGGAAAATTACTGATGTCATAGGTAAATCGACTATAAATGGGCAATTCTCATCCATTTTCCATAATTAGCTATGTTAAATCACCAGAGGATAGTGAGCTAACTATACAAGAAGGAAATCATAGACACATTGCTAGGAATTAACTTGGAGCTTTTGACACGTCAAAAGGAAGGTGATTAGGACCTTAGTGTCCAGAAATCTCTCCTTGCAAAGGAATTCCACCGTTTTTGCATTTTGCAGGAGATGTTGGTTTCCCATCCCCCAAATCAATCTGAATAGCTCCCTAGATCCCCTGGTTTAGTATAGGATTTGTTCATATTGGGGATCCATATTGGGGCGTTTTAATGTTGATTGATTTCCCACCGCCATGTTTGTTTCACCAGAGGATAACAAGCTTCAACTGACTATTCGCCGCCCCTGTGCATCTGCGTAGCCACCCGGCGCTCATGGCTGTTGGCGATCAGGGGTTGAGGAGCCGCTAATCTGTCCTCATGGCATTGGAAAACCAGGAACTGCTTGGTGGTTTGGAACATGAATTTTATGACTTTCCATAGATTAGGTATAGTCATCCCAACTGACTTTCATATTTTTCAGAGGGGTTGAAATCACCAACCAGCGAACATCTTCCGTTTGCATGGCCCATAATCATTGCTTCCCCGGACCACACTGCGGATGGATGCGAAATTTTGCACCAGCTTGGACGGTTGAAACCCCATAAATCATGGGAGCCGATAAACCACCATTTTCAACTGGTGATGTCTTCCACGGTATTTCGAGCCATAGCAAGGTGGAAATTTCTCAGAAATAGCATCCTGCTGGATCAACTTGTGGCTGACGTCTGCTGATTTCTTTTTTGGATCTGACGGGGAGATGATGGGAGATGGAGTTATCACACATGTGAACAACTTGAAGATTATTATTTGTTCATTCTTTTAAAATTGTCCATGTTCAATATGTTAATCATGATATAGTCATGGTACGTCATGATTGTTCATTGTCTATTCATATGTTTTTTCTGTTGATTCATGCGTTTTTTCCCGAATTTGTAGCTCCTGCACCAGGAACAATGCCCCGCACTTGCCGAACACAGGTGCGTCTCGCGGCGCATCGGGTGAGTTTTGGTAGTGGAGGGTGGTCCGATGATCTTAGTCACCAAGTGATTGAGAACCTGAGTACTGTGGATGTTCCAGCGAAATCCTGCAGCAGTTGAAAACGGTTTGTTATAGGCGTTCTACCATCCCAGGTGGCGCAGGATTTCTTCCATCCACAGTATGTTTTAAAGACACGCATTTATATCTCGCCCTTGATTTCGCTGAACTCTTCGAGAAGGCGATGGAGAGAAAGTTTTTTGTTTCATATGTATATATATATATATATTACATATCCGAGTATCACCATAAAAATGTCTCGTTGAGTAGTTGGGTACCCATTACCCACAATTGGATGAGATACCCGATTGGTTAAATTGTCAGATTGTTATTGATACCCATTGGTGACATACCCATTGTTCAAATATATTCAAATCAATATATAGTAACAGTTTGGTTATCATTAAATTAGTTATACCCCATGTTGTATAGGATAGCCCGCAAATCTTATACTTAATTCCCCAGGTTGTTGTGAAACTACATTAAAACCGGCATCAGACAATCTGGTAATAGTCTGCGGCAATAGTTTCAGGTTATAATCAGACGTTGAATCCCCAGAAATTTAACCCATCATCCGGACGTAGTTTTGAAAGATTGGATTGTCATTCAAACAATTATTCCCATTTGAATGATGGCGTTTATCTTTTCATATTCTACTTTCTCCAGCTTGACTACGACGGGCCACGGGATTAGTTAAGTGGTTCGGGTTAGCGGCTTATTATCCATGATTTAATCTGTCTAATCCGGTTTTAGCCAGCTTTCACTCATCTCAGGGCCCATCTAAGTACAATAGCTATATATATACTGCTTGGTGGTTTGGAAGATGATTTTATTTTTCCATATATTGGGAATAATCATCCCAACTGACTTTCATATTTTTTCAGAGGGGTTGAAACCACCAACCAGATCTAAGTACAATAGCCATATAGTTATGTAATGGCTTTGTACTGGCTATATATCCCATAATTCCATAATCATCAAATTAACATCCCATTAATATCTTCCATCAATAGTTGATGTTCTTATTAAAACATCCATGTAAAGAGGATTTCCCAGCCAGCCATGTTTGATTACCGGCGGTTATATCCATGAATATTCCAGTACAATATTCCATTATGGTAATATCCCATGAGTATTCTATGATATTCTCACAATATATCCTTATCTTACCACCGCTTCCCATGTTTTTCCCCATTGTTTCCCATATGTTTCCCATGTTTTTCCCATATGTTTCCCATATTTTCCCATGTTTTCCACCATTTTCCCATGTTTTTCCCCTGTGCAGAAGATTTTTTCCGGTGAACTCAGTGCCAGGCGCTCCTCACAACCCGGCGCCACGGCTTGCGCCGCTTGCACAAAGGGGGGCCAGCAGCGCCTGCCTTTCCACTGGGAGGTGCAGCAAAAGATCCTGGATACCCCTGGTAATTTAACATAGCAAAACCAGCAAAACCAAGTTTTTTCTAGACTGACCTGGAACTTACCTGGAACTTACCCCATGTTGGGTTGCGGTTAGCCATCCCGGTAGCCATCTCTGTGTTAAAATCCGTTGAAACATGTTGGTTGATGGTAGAGGTTGATACTACAGGTTATAACGTGGGGATGATCATAATCCATGATCCAAACTCCAAACCTGTATGAGTTAGATCATCGCCTGGGAATCCATCATTATCCGATCTTCTTAAGATGGTTTGTTAGTCTCCCGATGGGAAATCCACTACTTGGGGAATCGAAAAAGGGAATATGTTATAATGTGTTGTTTAATGTTTTGGAGGTTCCGAACCAGCAAAACCAAGTTTTTTCTAGATGTTCAATTGGGATATAATTCGGATTGAGTGGGATAATGATCATTCACCTGGCATCCCGTGATCAACCAACATGAAGAAACCCTTTTGTAAACTAACGGTATGGAAAACACATCATAACACGCAAACCATGTTCCGATTTAAACCAGGTAATGTCCCACATACATTTTTATACGCGTACCCCAGGGCACCCATCAAATGTCCATTAAATGACCCTTAAATATGCTTAACTGCTTGGTGGTTTGGAACATGATTTTTATTTGGGAATTTCATCATCCCAACTGACGAACTCATATTTTTCAGAGGGGTAGGTATACCACCAAGCAGATATAGTGAAAAATATTGTCATTAATGGATAATAATGGATAATATTAATGGATAATAATTTATAATGCAATATCATCCCACTTTCGCTCGCAGGCGGCTTGGGTGCTGAAGCTGAGCCGGAGCCTGAGGTGAAGTTTCCGCGCATCGGACCCAGGACGACCGGAGATGGTCACTTTTTTTTGGTGATTTTGAAAGATGATTATCAATTATGGTAAACCGGTAACCCTTCTGTGAAGTTCCATTAAGCCAGCTATAATTCACAATGGGATATTAACTTATCAAGTTCCCCAAGACCCCAATAGGTGAATATCCCATAAGTTCATACCAACATCCCAATGATATTCCATCCAAATTCCATGTTACCCTCTGGTAATTTAACATAGCCATTGAAAATTACACATTTATAGATGATTTACCAAAATAAAAGATTGTGGTTTTCCATAGCAAACCGTTAGTTTACCAGAGGGTAAAAGGGTTCCAATAGGTTAATATCCCATTGATAAGTTCATATCAATAACCCAACGATATCCATCCAAATTCCATTCCTTACCCTACAGTGGTTTTTCCAACTAGGAGATGTTAAGTTCCATTCAACCAGTTGGGGATGTTACGTTCCATCAAGCCAGTTACAATTCCATGTTACCTTCCCAACAGTGAAATTGGAGTTATACCACCTCGTAGCTCCCTCCTAACCACTGGATAGATAATTCCAAGAGGTTAATGAGTTAATATCCCAATAGGTTAATATCCCATGGATAAATATTGATAAGTTCATATCAATATCCCCAATGATATTCCATCCAAATTCCTTTCCCTCCCAGTGGATTCTTTTCCCAAATAGGTTGATATCAATATCCCAATAGGTTAATACCCCAATAGGTGAATATCCCAAAAGTTCATACCAACATCCCAATGATATTCCATCCAAATTCCATGTTACCCTGTGGTTATTTAACATAGCCATGGGAAATGGCCCATTTATAGAGGTTTACCTATTAAATGATGATTTTCCATGGCTATGTTTAAAATAACCAGATGGTTTAATGAATATCTCCAGTGGATGAGTTGATTTAGTGGAAAATTTATGGAATGTTTAATATCATTTTTAATGAGGGATGATTTAATGAATCTTAATGAGATGTTAATGGAATATCCTGTGGATTACTATTCACTAAATCCATGAATCATCCCTCACTACGATTCATCCACAGGGATTCACTAGAATCTAGTGATTTAATGGAATATCCTGTGGAATTTATTAACTCTATTCAATGGAATATTAATGGGATATTATTAAATCTATCTAATTGAATTTATTGAATATCCTCTGGATTTAATGGGCATTGATGGGATTGGGTGGAGTTGAACAGGGTTTTCGTGGGATGATTTAATGGAGATATTCAAAAAAAATGGAGCTTGAACCGTTAAGAAATCGATATTGGGATTGAATGTGGAGAAAATGGATGAAAATGGAGCTTTACCAAGAAATGGGGATGAAATGGAAGCCACATATTGTTAAATTAGATTTAATGGAATATTAAATGGATATATTAATCTGGGTGAATTATAACGACCTCACTGTTCTCCCTCACTGGAATCATGGTTAATAAGGGGAATCATCCTAAAATGGCCTTATTTCAGGTGTGTGAATCATTATAATTTGCCCAGATTAATGCAATAGCTGGATATAAGTTAGAATTATATAATGCGATTTACTGGATATTGTTACCTTCTGGCTAAAGTTATTTTGGAATACTATAGCAACCCCCAAATAGATAGAAACACGTGATTATCACTATTTTAGCAGTATTTAATGTGTCTATCTATTTTACTAGGATATGGTTACCCTCTGATTCTGGAACATTTAATGAAATATTCCAGTATATATCATTATCGAACTATTCTGGATATTATAGTTGGTGATTACGGAAGATTGATGGAACAACAGTGTTTGTTTTGGAGTGTGGCCTCTGTGTGCTACCGCCACCCCTGGAGCGCGGGCCTCCCATAGTTCTTTGATGACATCGAGCTTCGATGGTTCGTTATGGAATAATTAGTTTGGGTGGAAACGCGGTTAGAAGCTCAAGAATTTCTCTAAGAGGGACATCTTGGAAAACAAGTTACCTGTTTTTGCTATTGCGACATCTTGCTTTTCGAGGATGTACCCTCTGGTAAACAAACATAGATATTGAAAATGGCCATAGAAATAGTTGATTTACCCATTAATAGCATGGTGATTTTCCATAGTTATAGTTTACCAGAGGGTATCCAAAAGAAAATCCGTCATGTAAGTCCAGGAGTCCAGCCCCTGCACGAGAGAACTGGGACAAGGCCTGGCATGGAATGGCACCGGGAGATCTTGAAAAACAGTGGAGAACCCAAGGAATCCATACATGGGCAATGGGTAAAAGGACCTCAATATAGTTCCATTTCAATTAGTCTCCGGTAATCAGCCACATGGCAATGGGTGATGTTAAAATCCCAAATTTATAGGGATACATTGGATTTAATATATACTCCCCAATGGCTATTATACAAACCTATTAAATCTTTACTCGTTAACATTCCCCAATGGGTTATATTACCATTAAAACTTCCATATCACTCATATCAGCTGGGATTTCCCGGCTAGCCATGTTTGATTATCGAAGGGTAGCCGCCCCAGGCGCGCTCACAAGTGGCCGCCTACCTGGGCCAAGATGGGCCGCCATCCGAGTCCAGTGAGGAGCCGAGCTTTAAAAAAGGTGGCTCCAGTGGGTCAAAATAATTTGATCCTCAAACATCCAGAAACACCTCCAGATATTTTCTGGGGATAATAGATGGTCCATAATTACCTATACAAAACAATAGATGATTTACCTATTTATAGATAATTTTATAAAAGATTGTCTCAATGGGAATTTCAGGATCCTAAAATGGAGGTACGTTAGTACCATATAAGGCCATATTTTGTGGGGATATTCACTTACATAGGCCTGAAAAATAGGCCTTATATATGGTATAGGTACCTCCAATAAATCGGATCCTGGAAAGGCCATTGATGAGTCCATGAGTTGCCCAGCCAAATATGCCCCCATCGGATTTTCCAAGGAGATCATCCATCCAAATTTGAGTCGATCTTAGATGGCTAGAAAATAATCCAAAATAGTCGGGGATGGTATGGGATTATCTACTAACTCACCAGCTAAGAATTGGTCATTTTTTGCAAGGTATCTGGCTGATTGGCCGTGTGCAGAAACATGACTTGTTGGAAAGTCATATGCTGTACCCTCTGGTAAGCTGCTACATAACTATGGAAAATCACAATTTTTAATGGGAAAATCAACTATAAATGGCCATGTTCAATAGCTATGTTAAATTACCAGAGGGTAAATGCCGATGCCGATTTATAGGGAAATTCCTAGTGCCGTCTTTGATTCCAAGCGGGTTTTAGTGGCCGATAAGCGTCCTAGTTTTCATTGCTTCGGCTGGCAGACTCCGAATTTCTCTGGTTGGTGGTTTGGAACATTTTTTATTTGTCCATATAGTGGGAATAGTAATCCCAACTGACTACCACCAACCAGTTCTGATCAGTTCTCCCATTGATATCCCCTGTTGAAATTCCCCCTATTCATCGACCCACGAATCCAGGTGGAATGTCCTGGAATTCTTCGTGGGTTCCATCCTTTCAAGAAGGGTCATGTTTCGAATGCATTACATCCTCTTAAATGATATCAAAAGATATTATATGTGTTTTAAATTGTATAAAAACTTGTATAGGAACGGTATAAAAATGGCATAAAAGTGGTATCAAAATGTTTTTTTAATGGTATAAAAATCTCTGGTTTGGCTTCACTTCAGCTTTTGGCCAGCGATTTTCACAGCTCCGAGTTACCTTTGGCCATAACTCTGGCCATCGCAGGAGCCGGAAGTGGACGAGGAGCTGCTGGGTACAAATGTGCGGGAAGAATTGAGGATGGTTAGGATGCTTAGGATGGTATTTTAATGGTGATTTTAATGGGAATTCACCAACCAAAATGGTGGTATTAATAGGAATTACCCCCGGGTGAACTAACAGTTTGCTATTGAATATGGCCCAGTCGAAAGGGTTGATTTAGCCATTAGTACTCGTAGCATGGCGATTTTCCATGGTTTTCTGTATGTTTGCCACCTCTTTCAGCCATAGATGATTTCACATGTTGCTCCCCCCGATCAAATCAGGTAATGGGACCTTGACGAAAAATCATAGATGTTTGTTGGTTTATAAACCATAACAAAACCCCCATTAACTATAGTTTTACCTACCATAAACCATGGAATTCAGCTACTTATAAAGCAACTGAACGCTATCTTGGGGGCCCCATCCTGTAAGATCCCAGTCCAAATGGAACCATTTTGGGTAATTCAATATGTTCTTTTCATGTGGTTTAATTGAAACCCTCATTCATTCAAGTAGGGCTTAAGATAACTACTGAAATGGATAACACACAGTTCAATCATTATTTAGTATTCATTCTTGCTTTCCCATGTCTTTGTTTTAAAAAATCCATGGTTGTTCAATTTGTTCCAAATAAATTCCATGGTTTTTCCATGTTTTGTTCAAAAAAGCATAGTTTTCCAGATTTTTCGATACAAAACCTAGAAATTCGCATTTTTTGTATAGAATCCTATGGTTAGCCACAGCTTTTCGCAGGTTCCATGGTCCGCCTAGGTCTCCAGTGGCCTTGGAAGTGGAGCTGCAACGCTTCTCGAAGCTCAAGGCAGCAGTGCTGGCGGCGCAAACGGAGGAGGAGTTGGAGCAGGTGAAGGCGGAACAAACGGGGAACTTGGGATTTTTCATTGGGTTTAATGGATATGATATCATGGGACTTTTGATGGGATTTATATCTAATTCCCTGATTAACCATAGTATAGCCCCCATGGTTTTATTCCCAATATATGGTAGATTGGTAGGAACTATAGTTTATGGTAGATATAACTATAGATTAAAATTTACCTGATTGGTGGTTTGGAACATGAATTTTATTTTTCCATTCAGTTGGGAATTTCATCATCCCAACTGACGAACTTATATTTTCAGAGGGGTAGGTATACCGCCAACCAGCTTTTACCCTTGAACCATGGGAAATTGATATGAACTTTTGGGATATTCACCTATTGTGGTATTAACCTATTGGGATATTGATATCAACCTATTGGGGAAAAGAATCCACTGGGAGGGAAAGGAATTTGGATGGAATATCATTGGGGATATTGATATGAACTTATCAATATTTATCAATGGGATATTAACCTATTGGGATATTAACTCATTAACCTCTTGGAATTATCTATCCAGTGGTTAGGAGGGAGCTACGAGGTGGTATAACTACAATTTCACTGTTGGGAAGGTAACATGGAATTGTAACTGGTTTGATGGAACGTAACATCCCCAACTGGTTGAATGGAACTTAACATCTCCTAGTTGGAAAAACCACTGTAGGGTAAGGAATGGAATTTGGATGGAATATCGTTGGGTTATTGATATGAACTTATCAATGGGATATTAACCTATTGGAACCCTTTTACCCTCTGGTAAACTAACGGTTTGCTATGGAAAATCACAATCTTTTATTTTGGTAAATCATCTATAAATGTGCAATTTTCAATGGCTATGTTAAATTACCACAGAGTAACATGGAATTTGGATGGAATATCATTGGGATGTTGGTATGAACTTATGGGATATTCACCTATTGGGGTCTTGGGGAACTTGATAAGTTAATATCCCATTGTGAATTATAGCTGGCTTAATGGAACTGCACAGGGGTTACCGGTTTACCATAATTGATAAGCATCTTGGTAACTCATGGAATAACATTTTATCATTGGGACATGAACTGCAAATGTTCGAATGGTGGCTTTATAGGCATATCACTGATGATCATTGGAATGTTAACCATCAACGTTTGGGATTCCGTAGCGAGGGGTTCACCACCAAATTCATCAACAAAAGGATTTGTATGGGGTTCAGGTAAAAATCCAGACACCGACCATGAAGGTTGCCATGACAAACGTCATCCTAAGAAAAATAGTGTAATTGAAAAGAAGAGGATGGTTTATTCTATCAGGTAGTTTTCCCGTAATTATCTCACTAATGTTTGCCATCCCGCTGGATTATTCACACTTCATGGTTTGGTATGGTCATAAATTCCATGAAATCCAGAATTATACCCTCTGGTAATTTAACGTAGCTATTGGAAATTGCCATTTATAGTTGATTTACCCATTAAAAGGTTGTGATTTTCCATAGCAAACCGTTAGTTTACCAGAATTATACCGTTGTTGTTGGCTAAATCCCTTTGTTGTCTAAGTAAGTTATTCTCCCCCACTATGATCCCAACATATTTTAGCCAATGGGAAATTATCCCATCTCCCCATTGTTAAGCAGACCCTAGAAACAATGGTTTAGTAGGGGATTTATACATATTTAGGACCATTTGGGGGGTGTCGTGTATTAGGCGGGTGGGTTTAAAAAGATCAATTTATCATCCACTTCAATCCCATTCTATCCCATCAAATCCCAGTTTCATTCCTATGAAATCCCATTTTCCCTATGAAATCCCATGGAAATCCTATCTATTTCATTACATCAACCTTTCGTCCAGGCTGCCATGAAGCCGGGCAAATGGCCATCCGCAGCACCCTGGATCCGCCGCGGCCCCACGCTGCAGGAACGCCGCAGAGAACGGACAGCGGAGGAGCCGGGCCGGCAGCGGCAGCGATGGGTCGGGTCAATTCGTTTGGTTTTTTACCTCTGGTAAACTAACAGTTTGCTATAGAACATCACCATTTTTTATGGGTAAATTAACGAACTAAATGGCAATTTTCAATAGCTATGTAACAAATCACCAGACGGTAACCTCTATATGTGAACGTTTCCCAGGTCATGAGGTGAAGAATATTGACAAATCTGCATCACAACACCAAGTATGTCACTATCATGAGTCATAAGTATCACCACCTGACACACGGCCTCCATCTTACTAATAAGGCCATTTGGCATTAATGTCAACTCTGGATTAATAAACCCCAAACGGCTGTTTAATTGGGGAGGTACCATTTATGTACCATATTGTGACTATTTGGAGGGTACCCCCTAATAAATAAACCATGGTTTATTAATCCGGGGTTGACATTAGAATAAATCATTAATTATGGGATCATTATGGAGAGGTTTCCATTTCTTGGCCCACTTCATTGGCCCAATTGGGACCTTTGGGACGTTTTGGACTTGAAGGCGTCGATGTTCAAGACGAATGAATGGCACTCATTCGTTTATTTTCTTTGAGAAACCGCAAACAAAAAAGGAAGAACTATATCAATATCTTATGCTTATCGAGGTTTAATATCCCATGGGATGAAATTGTATCACCACATAATATATAATATGTGGGAATAAATAGGGGATGTATGATATCATGGGACAATGGTGATATTTCATGAAACCCTGTTGATTCCATCTCAACGCGGGGTCAGGTTGACTGGGTTGCACAAGCTGGGCTGAAGCCACAACTCTTGGTAGCCTGGCGAGTTTGATCGATCCGGTAACGGGGCTGGCTGGAAATCCACTAGAAATGGTGGGTTTCAATAGGAAAATCACCGAACTAAATAGTGTATTTTCCAGTTGCCATGTTTGATTACCGGGTATTCTGCAATGGGGAGCCAAGGAGATAGGATTAAAAGCTTCCCAAGCAAAGCTTTCCCAAGCACATGCTGGGAAGCCTGTGGATTTTGGCAATTTTTGATCGGAAATTCTAGGCTACCCGACGAAAAATCCAAGTTTTTGTGTAAGGTGTCCACAAGGTGGTGCCCCAGTTCGGAATCGCTAAGTTGGTGAACATAACTCCAATAACAATGGTAGATATATATATATATAGGTAAATTATAACGACCTCACTGCGACCTCACTGGAATCATGGTGAATAAAGGGAATAATCCCAAAATTGCAATATTTCAGGTTAGTGAAATATCATTATTTGCCCAGATATATCTATACTTAATATTATTTATAGACTAACTTATAGCTGGGTGGGGGCACCACCTTGCAAGATTGGCTTTGAGATATGCCTACAATTTCACATGGGTACGGGGACTTGAAGTAGCTTACCCATAGACCCACATCATTTTTTTGAGCCATGCAGATCTGGATCTGGGAACCGTGGTCGCTACCTGAGGCAAACATGGTGGAAATGGCCAATGCAAAACGTGAATCACACTTTTTGTTTCATGTCAAGCTCCTGTTGCCAGGCAAGAGTTAGATTGCCAGGTAAGGCACCCCATGGTGAGATCCCCAGTCATCTGGTGACATCTGGTGACGCTCCAAGTTCACCAAGGCGCCACAAGAGCCGAAAGAGCCAAAGCACACGCCGCGAGTTCAGGATGGGTTGCCCAACATGTAACATCTGGTTATGACTCACATAGCCATGGAAAATCACCATTTTTAATAGGTAAACCATCTATTTCTATGGGCCATCTATACCATGGCTATGTTAAATAACCAGATGGTAATTGAAGTGTGATCGGTTCTAGGTGGTGTAATATGGTGCAATGATGTGTTTGTTTATTTCTGAGTGCTAGGTTTTAGGTGGTGCAATGATGTGTTTTTCTTCCCCTGACTAGTTAGCTAGCAAAGCAATCACAAACCACCCATGTTTGATGACTTTTGATGATTTATACCACCCATTTACGGTAAAACTGGAATGGTGGATCTTATTAGAAACATGGGGATGGCCCTGATGCACCTTCTCTGGAGGCGACAGAAAGCCCTCTTTTTGCAAGCCAGAAAAAACATAGAATTGGGGATTTTTCCATTCTTTGAGGATTTTTGCCAGATGCTATCAGATTATCTCAGATTATCTCAGATTATCTCAGATTCACATGTTTTCACAGTTTTTGTTGCTTTTTATACCCTCTGGTAAACTAACATAAGTATGGAAAATCACCATGTTCAATGGGTAAATCCACTATTTCTATGGCAATGTCCAATAGCTATGTTGAATTACCAGAGGGTATCCATTAATATCCATTAACATAGTAATATAGGGTTTTAATAGATCCTATACACTAATATCAATAGGGGATATATAGAGAATAATAATATTACCAGAGGGTACCTACTGTGGGATGGATTCATATTCCGACGTTGGAAGATCTCGTCGAGGCGTCGCTGCTGCGCCGCCTGGTGCCCCTTCCGCGGCGAAATCATGGCGCCGGAAACGGCGCAGCGGCAGGACGGGGTGGACAGCGGGCACAAAGGTCGGAGGATCATCTGGTGAAATGAATTAACCATAGATGTTGTTGATATACCCTCTGGTAAACTAACATAGCTATTAGCTATTGAACATGGCCATTTATAGTTGATTTATAGGTTTAACCTAACCATGAATGTTGATTTAAGGATGGCTAGGATGCTTAGGATGGTATTTAATGATGGTGATTTTAATGGGAATTCACCAAACCAAAATGGGTGTATTAATAGGAATTACCCTCTGGTATCCTCTGGTAAACTAACAGTTTGCTATTGAATACGGCCATAGAAATAGTTGATTTATCTATGAATGGTGATTTTCCATAGTTTCTTGTATGTTTACCAGAGGGTAACCATAGATATTGTTGATATAACCAGTGGACCTACTTGTAGATCACCAACATAGTCTATGATGTTTATGTTGGAAGCATTAATATTTATGTGGAAAAATAGATCGATATTGTAAATAGATTATGTTGGATCTTTACCTTCTAAGTCGAAATATAATATGGTGATCAATTTAAAGGTCACTCTAAAGAGTCTTAATTGCGAAGACCGTTCGTATTATGTTGGGAACCCTTGCGAAAGTTCCCGGATAAAGGAATTTTGATCAACAACCATATGGAGATTTATAGCTGGGGAAATATAGGGAATCGTTTCTTAAGTGGTTGGTAACTGGCTTGCTGTAAGTGACTAAATGATGGTTAGTAACTGGTGATTGTTTATCCATTGTGATTTTTTATTGCACCATTTTTGGTTGTTTTTTTGCGAACTGGAAAATCATCATTTGAAGTTCGGTAAAGCACCATAAATCATTGAACCAAATAGGACATAGTTTCCATAGCTATGTCCAGTAACCGGAGGGGAACTGGGTGATCCTTGGTTAGATACTTTAGTACCTTAATCTTTTGCTATAATGATATTTTTTGGCAGGTATCTAAGATTTTGTTACTTTGCGTGTCGGCCTTGGGTTTGGTGAGTGATTTGTTATTTTCCCATATGTCAGTCCACCATTTGATGAATCTACTGGTGATGGTTTAGGTGTACCTCAAGCAAATTCATACAGGAGCTAATGTATTCATGATTGGGGGACGACCATACCCCACATGCTATGAACTTCAAGCCAACAGCTGGGCTTCTGCCATTTCAGGTACCTAAATTGGAGGTGCGTACAGTATATAAGGCCTATGTAAGGGCTAAATTTCAGGGGATATGCTTCCAATATGGCTTATTGTGGTACAGTACCTCCAGTTTAGGTACCTGAAATGGCCATTGATATTTATATACTGCATATATATATATATTTATTTATATCGATTTGTATGTTTTTTATTTTTTCATTCGTTAACTATACATTTACATTTAAGTATAGCTGAACCCGCGTGGCACCACATTACATTATACCTTTGAAGTAACAGCACGCAGGTAATCTAAATATAGATAGATAGATAGATAGATTGCACAATCTATCATCGATAGTGTAGACTGGTGGTTCCAAACATCCCCACCCCATCTGCAGGAGACCCCAGCCCCCAAAACCACGACTCCCACGAGACGTCGCTGGACGAAGAGCCGTCGCCCGCAACGTCGCCGTTGCACGTGACGTCGCTCAGCACGGAGCGGAAGCTGCGCCGCGAGCTGCGCCGGGCGCAGAACTTTGTGCAGCTGCCGCCATCGTTGCCCATGTTGAGGCCTGGGTAACCAGCAGACATGGAGCTTCACCCGTTTTCAATGGGATTTAATAGATATAGATGGGAAATGATGGGAATAGAATGAGATCACAAACGGATAAATGGGAAGTTCATCTATAAATTTTATCAATGATGCATTTCAATTGCCACCCAGTCGTCAAGTCAGTTCCCAAACAAGGGTCTGAAAATGGAGAGATGCCCCGAAAATTCCTTTCCGAGTTCGGAATATGAACTCCGGTATACGGTATACCCCTGTTTGGGGTCATTCATAATAACCCCCCAAAAATAGTTGTTGAATGGGATAGTTTATCATTGCTAGGATGAACCATAACTAACTGGTTGGTGGTTTGGAACATGAATGTTATTTTTCCATATTATATGGGATAATCCTTCCCAAGTGACTAATATGTTGCAGAGGGGTAGGCATACCACCAAGGATACAATGGGAATGACCCGGAACGTTGACCTTCCCATGTCAGATGCCCCATGAATCTCTTCATCGCTCTAAGGTGGTGTAAAAAAGTGAGCGATTAATCGCGTTCAGTTGGTGCAAATACCTCCAATAACTGTTGGGTTTATGGTAGATATATCATTATACTTATATACTAGGGTGTATCACCTTATATCGACAACAAGCAACTGTTAGGTTTTATAAACCAACAAACATCACTGGGGGGTCGAAGGTTCGCTTGGGGGGGTACCACCTTATATCGACCATTGATCTTTCATGGGGGTTCTAAGCATCTTGCGGGTAATTTTGATAGGGACGGATGAAGGCATGCAAGTAGATTCTCCAATCTTGGCTGCCCTAGCCAGCTTTAAAAATCCTCTGGTAATGAAACGTGGCTGGAAAAGCCTCTATGGACGGATGTTGAATCGGAAAATGATCAGATTCTGCAAAAAAACAACCAGAAATAATTTTCGGGATTTTCCATAGCAATGTTGGTTTAGAGGGTGTGTGTTTCCCATGAAGGTCACCGTTAATTCAGGATGAACCTGCCAGAGGCACAAATAAATTTCCAATTTAAGCAGCACGAATGCGGTTGAAGCGACAAAACAACAGACAAATGATAGAAAGAAACACGCATGAACAAACTGGTTGGTGGTTTGGGAGATGTTATATTTTCCATATTTTGGGAACAACAATCCCATTTGACTAATATTGTTCAGAGGGGTTGAAACCACCAACCAGACAATGATGGGTTTGGATGGACATTATATAACCAGTATTGAATGGGATTGAATAGGAATCAACCATTTCTGAATGGTATGCGGTATACACAGCAATATTGTCAACAACAGGTGTGTTTGAAAATAGAAAGCCAAAATAAGGGTGTCAAAATTTTGAAATCAAAGTTTCCTCAACAAAACATGCAATACCTTCCAGTAAACGTTTACATAGATGTGGAAAATCATCAATTTATAGATTATTTTCCCATCAACACCTTCATGTCCAAGGTATTTTCCCATTATATAAAACATCCATATTTACAAGGTATTTTCCCATAAACCTCCTTTCACCGAAGATTTTCCTACAAAAACCATTGGGTAACCCGAGAGGGGCATCGGCTCATCGCTGAGGCCCGCTCTACCAACCCCACCAGCACCCAGGACTGCGTAGATCTTATCCACCAGCTACGGTGGATGGTTGCGAAATCACCAGTTGACAGATGGTTTATCCCACAGTCCCACTGTTACCAGTTGCATACAGTTACCAAGTGGTGCAGGATTTCGCCACCACCAGCTAACAGCTAACTAAGATGATTGAATCCCATGATCGACCCCAGATTCTGGTTGATTTCCCTCCCAACAAGGAGATGGTGAAAGACTCTCAGCGCTAGGTTTCGCAAGTTGGGAACCAAAAAGAGATCTGGTTTACCGTCCCCACTCCTGATAGTCATCAACTGCAGATGCCCCAGTTGGTGAACGCGAAGTTGGTGAACATAACTTAGGTAAAATGGTTGATATGTCTATAGCTACTTTGTTTTCCAAAGCATTTTAGAACTGGGGGGGTCTCCACCTTATGGGGTATATAATATAGGTTTTAAACAAGCAGGTTTTACCTTACCCAAAATTGATCATCTAATGATTGACATGCATCCTCCGTGACCGCATTACGCCCGCACATTTTTGCCCAACTGGAGGTTTCAGAACCTATAATTTCACCTCAAAATTCACTTTGTTGTTAACACACACATGTCAATGAATTCGAGGCTTAAAAAGGAAGATCCAATAAACTCCAGGATTCTATTTCCCATCCTTCATGGATGTTTCGTGCTGCCATGGTTTCCGCCTTTGGTGGCCCTTCCGCAGCCGTTCCGTGGAAGTCCGTGGCCGCCGGCCCGACCCTATGCGGATCCCGTCGCGCAAGGCCGCGCGCTGCGGTCGTTGCCTGGTGGCGGTGGCGGCAATGGCAGCAGGTCGGAGCCGAGAAGCGAGACTTCGGTGGCCAGAGGAGGGAAGATATGGAAAGATGATGGTTGATGATGCCTAGTGGGTAAAACAATGCCACCCATTTGGGAATGGTAAACATACCACATAGCTCGAACGATTGAATGCAACTGGGCACGGCCGCCGGGCAGCAGTGTAAACATACCACATAAAAATGGTGATGACTGGGGAATGCTTCTAGATAGTGGGGTACTAAGATCGCCAATAATCACAAGGAAATACGTATGGGGATAGGATGGGAGCGGGGAAAAGATGGGGTTTCCATCACTGAGGGTATCCCAATAGAATGATTTATTTAATGGATTTTTTAAATGGACATTTCCATATGGGAATGATGATGGCGGATTGGTGCTATGATTTTTGCAGCCGGTTCACAAGGTAGGGTAGACAATATAATGGAAGGAAATATGTGGGCAGAGAATGCGTAACGAATGGGACATGTTTCAATGTGGCCACAAAGCTGGGAAAATCCAAGAACCATCAGATATGTTTATATTTCAAGATGATCCATTGATGAATAGATTGATCTGGCTTCATTTGTTTTCTGGGTTTGTTCCAGTGGATTAAAAAGAAGCATTGGAGTTGCTGTTCATGGAAGCCGTCCAATTTAGCGGCTATGCACGCTTAGGTCACAATGTTGCGCACAGATCCAGGGATCCAAATTCTGGGTTGCCGATGATGGGTCAAAGGTGAACAAGACCCTATATAATATACTCTACTTAGATGGATCACGGGATTAGTTACCATCTGGTTATGACTAACAGTTTGCCATGGAAAATAACCATGTTTAGGTTCGGTAAACCATCTATAAACGGGTCATTTTCCATGGCTATGTTAAATAACCAGAGGGTAAGTGGTTAGCAAGGGAGTTGTCATATGATTGAAGTTATAACCATTGATTTAGTCAGTTTTCCCCAGCCAGTTACTGGCCGGTTAACTTATCCCAGGGCCCATCTAAATTAGAACGGCTATATGATATCATATAATGGCTATATATTCAATATCCCATCATCATCATCCCATTGATCTTCCATTCCTATCCCATGTTAACCTATTAATATCCTCCACTAATAGTTGATAATTGATAAGGTTCTTGTTCCATCAATATTCTCCATTCATAGTTGGTTTTCTTCTAACATCCTCCATTTACAGAGGATTTCCCCCTTCCTCTATCTTTCCCCCTTGCCAGTCCGTTGCAGGAGCCGGCGCCCGTGTTGACTGCCCAGCAGGAGCGGTGCATCAGCAGGGCCATCATGCAGAAGTTCAACTTCCGCGCGCTGACGCCGGAGGAACAAAGAGATCTTTGGCAGGAGATCCAGCGAAAGCTTCAGCAGGATCAGCCGCCGGGACCCTTTCGGAGTAAGCAAATTGTGTGAAAAAAAATACCCGTACCCTCTTGTAAACTAACATAGCTATTGAAAAGTGCCGTGCAAGTGCCATGTATAGTCGAATTGCCTATTAAAAATGGTGACCTTCCATAGTTATGTTAGTTTACTGGAGGGTAATTCATAGATATACACATGCACATCTACATTGTAGTTATGTAGTTTAAATACATATTTATACATGTATAGTTTGTTTTCGATGAATGATTTGTCGGCTCTTATTTTTATTTACATGCATGCCGATGCATGCCATGAGTTTCACATCGTGTTTTCACCACGGACGAGGCTGGAGAGCCCAACGACCATCCGCGACGACATGTTCCGCGACCTCCGACGGGCCGTGCAAATTTCAGCAGCGCTGCGGTTCTCGCATCGCTGTAAGGCGAAATCGGAGATTATGAAGGAGCGCCTGGTTTTTCTTTTGGTGAGATTTCTGGTGGATGTGTGGTCGATGTGTGGTGGATGTGCGGTCGATATGTGATAGATTTGTGGTTGATTTATGGTGGATTTGTGGTGTATTTATGGTGATTTAAAGGGTTTACCTTGTACCTTTTTTGGAAGATTTATTTGTTGGTGCAAATTATCAGGGTTGTTCCAAACACTCCAGGCTCCAGGTACTATTGGGATGCATTTTTTTAGCAAATATAGAGATGAAATAACACATTTAACCAAACAGTTGCTACCATTTACTTATTATGAGTTGGAGCAACCCTGTTTACGGTAGAATTATGGGGATTTGTTTGCTGATTTATAGATATTTACAGATTTAATGGGTTTACCGTACTTTTTTTGAACAGTTGTTTGATGTGGAAACTTTAGATCGCTAAGCTGGTTGGGCCTATGGTAATTATACCTATAGTGATTGGGGTTTATAAACCAACAAACATCACTGGGGGAGGGCGCCCCCTCTCTGAGATTTATGCGGCCTTTATGGCGATTTATGATGAATGTCTGGTATTTACGTATTTGTTGCATGGATTTATGGGGCTTACTTGGGGATGAGCATGTGCATTTTCGTGGGTTGGCCTTTTTTGGTGAGGTTTATGGCGATTTATGCTGGTTCCATGAGTTCAAAAAAGATTTGGCTGACGTTAGAATGGCGAGTTCATCGATAAAACGAGTTCAAAAAAAGGGGATGAATGGACAGAGAATCCCAGAAGCTTGCTCAATGGATTGGTTGAACGGAAAATCTGCATGAACTCCCTGAAAAGCCCCCCATTAGAGGTTTCCTGTATCTTTTCCCTTCACAGGTGGCTGGCCACAGCAGAAAAACATCGAAAAACGGTCAGTCCGGGAATCCTCAAAACTTCCCGGCAAGTTCCATCTTGGTTTTCATCTCTTTCTGGGTCCCACTTTGGTGCGGTTCTAGTTATTCACTGGATATACATCGTTTTTTACGGGCCCCATACCCCAACTTCTGGTGGTTTTTTGTAAGCCCTGGTTATAGCCATGAATTGGAAGGTTAAAACCGAAGTTTCCAAATGGGAGGCTAAAATCATCTAAAATCCAATCATATACCCTATTGATCCTATTGTTTATTGGTTAAAATTGCTTCAAATTGCTTAAATCGCTACGTTTGTCACCGCTGCCAGCCTTGATCCACCAGGAACGACAAGCAGCTGAAGCCTCGGACGTGTTGCTGCTGCCGCAGTTGTCACAACGGCTGTCTGTGCCACCCACGTCACTGTTGAAGGTGATGATGAAACCCGGAGATTTGTCGCTTGGTTAATGAACAATTAGCAGGACCTGCATCAAGAATTGCAGGTTTCAATGATTTTCTCCTTTTTTGATGTTTCTATTGATATGTGACATGTGCGGTTGAGGGATGGCTGCTGCCTTTGCAAAAATAACAATAACAATAATAATATTACAGTATATATATATATACACATATACATACTATAATTCGATGTAGGCATATAGCTGAAGTTGCTGTATCACTCAACGGGCAGATATCTCGAACGTTCCGTTCCCTTCCGTTCACAGCGCTTCACTGCCAGGCCCAAGCAGCCGGTGAAGATCTTCCGAGATTTGGAGGGCCAGAGCTTCTCCACCACAGAGGAGCTTCGGAAGATCTTCGCGAAGACCTCGAAGGTGCCGGTTGAAGATAGAGCCAATGTTAGGTGCAAATAACTTAGGGTGAATTGCTGTCGTTGTTTTAAAGTTTTTTTGGGGGGAGATGTGAATATAAATGAATATAACATATAACTATAGTTCATGGGGTTATAATGATGATAATGTAAGATCCCATCTATGGCTTATAGTTATGGTTATTTACCACTTTATGGAGGACCAGCTCGTAGGAGCCACTACTTCAATGGCAATTTAACCAGCAAAAAAAATGGATTTAGCCATCCAAAAATGGAGATTGGCTGTTGATGTGTCATGGCTATATATATATATATAAGCTAGTTTATAACTATAGGCTAGCAAATGGATTCATGGTATATAGATATATCTTTATTTTACGTAGATATACACCAAGAAAATTATTGACCAATATAATATTCAATATTGCGGGTTTGGGATAATAAATTCAAACTTTGAATATATAAAAACCAAAGGTATGTGAACAGGTACGTGAGTCCTCCCGCTTTTAAGTTAGAAACCCATTAACTATAGGTATATCTACCATAAACCAGAGATGGGGGATGGTTTGCTGGCAAGATTTTACCCTCATTTAACATAGCTATTGAAAATGGCCCAGTCGAAATAGTGGATGTTCCCATTTTCATAGCATGGCCATTTTCCATGGTTTTTTCTTAATGTTTGCCAGGCCGGGTAATACATCAATCAACTTCGCGATTCCGGACGGGTTGATCTCATGGGACCGGAAGTCGGGGTCACCGGGTCACCGCCAGGCGGTCAATGTGTGGTTTCTGCGCGAATTGCTCTGGGCCTTTGAAAATGACCTCGAAGCCTTGCAGGTGGCCAGTGAAACTTGGCGGGCCGGAAGGGGATTCTACTTGGCGGCTCATCCACCGAATCGTGGGATATAACCCCAGTGATTTACATGGGATGTTTGTAGGGTTAATCCACTTATAATTGGGGTGAACTAACCCACTTACGATTCGTGAGATGAGCCTAGGAAAATGATCTGTGTTTGTCCTGGTGAAAAGCGCATCGATGTTAGTTGACAGGAGTGGTTAATAGTGGTTAATGGTGGTTAATAGTGGGTGATGTATTGATATATATCTGGGTAAATTTCATCACGACCGAACCCTGTTCTCCCTCACTGGAATCATGGTTAGTAAGGGAAATCATCTTCAAATGGCCCAACTATTCAGGTTAGTGAAATATTATCATTTACCCAGATATATGAGGATTGTATTGTCGCATTTTTCATATAGGATTTTAATGAGGTTATAATGAGAGCACAATGGGGGTAAAATATGGGAAAACCAATCATTGGTTTCTCGCACATATTCCTTGGGGAATCAGCGACATGAAACCAACAACCCCAGGATTTTTATTGTTTAGGTCACCTACCCCGGCTCAAAACTGCAGAAGGCAAAGATTGCCCCACCGAAATTCCCAGCCAGATTGGAAATTCCCAACCAAAGCCAAGATGGCCAATCAAAAATGATGTGTTTTCTGCGAAACAGAATTTCCCACACCTCAAGATCGTCCATGAGCGTTCCAAAAATATTTTCCCATCCACAAATTGGAATGTCCAAGGAAATCATGTTTGTTCTTCATCCAAATCTGGGTCAATCTTAGATGAGTAGTTTAATCCTTTAGTCTTTTGGCATCAATGGGATTATCTACGTTCACCAGCTAAGAGTTCATTTTTTGCAGGGTATTTAAGGTTGCCCATGTTTTTTTTGTGTTTGGCCTACTTGGTGGCTCATCCCACGAATCGTAAGTGGGATGTAACCCCAGTGATTTACATGGGATAAGTAGGGTTAATCCACTTATAATTGGGTTATAGCGCCTCAGGAAGTGTCATCCCAAGCCTTCGAAGATGCGGTGTTCCACTTCTGCGGCTCCGCTGGCGTCCCCATGCAACGCGAAGCCGATCTCCGCGAGGATTCGCAGGGCGTCACACCAGACGTGTTGTTCGAAGCGCCCGTGAGATTCGTCACGGCCACAGAGGAGATGGAATTCAAATGGTTGGAGTGTAACTGTGACCCCTTTTCGGCATGTTTACCCTCCGGTAATTTAACATAGCTATTGAAATGGCCCAGTCAAATTAGTTGATTTACCCTAGTGATTTTCCATAGTCTTTTGTATGTTTACCAGGAGGTAAATGACATTTTGTTGTTTCTTTCCGTAAAATGAATGTGACATCAGCAACGGAATAAGCTATGAGTATCATACAGTATGACTATTTGGCTGGTCATTTTGACCTGATTTCTTTGATTCCATCCAATCCAAAGCGGGCGGTTCGAACCGGAAGACATACGATCCAAGGGGATGATGCAGGTAGACAAACCCATATCCCATGAGAACATGCCGTTGTTATCCCAGTTTTTTTGGAGCCATTTTCATGTGGGTAAAACAATGTCATAAATGAACTAGCCATGACTGGAAATGGTAACCATACCACATATATAAAAATGGTGATAACCAATAGGGGATGGTTCATGATTTTTTGTTTTACCCACATGCCATGTTTTTTTTGGGTTGATGATGGTTGATGGAACTCCGCCAGGTAAGAATTTCCATGCTGGATCTGAAAGCGGCATTGTTTTGAAGGGTCTGCAGAAAATTGGATGAAAACTTGCAGCCTTTTTGGGATGATGTGCCTGACATACCCTCCAATCAAACATGGCTAGCTGGGAAACCCGAGGACAATATGGGAAAACTGGTATTTTTATGGAGGATTGGCCATGGAAAATTCTGTGTGGGTGATTTCAACCATGGCCATGTTTGATTGCTGAGTTGTGTTTCCACGAAATGTTGTCATTTTTTGAGGTTGTCATAAATGATGGATAGGATTGTGTAAATCAATTCGAAATTCTTATTATTTATATAACTGAGTTGGGGATTGTAAATCAAATCATTTTATGGTTGTCGAAGCATTGCTAGCATGCTAATGTCAAGTTTTATCAGCACTATTTCTGAAATTACTGTTGAACTCCAGTATTCCAGATACCTCCTAGAAACATTGGTTTAGTATCGGATCTATTCCTTTTGGGGGGCCCATAGGGGCGGTATGTGATATTGATTTTGAAAATTGTTAAATCTATATCAGTGATATATGTATATATACATATATAGTTACATCAAGTTATATCCCAATTTAGGTCCTTATAAGTCACCATGGTTAGTTACACCCATCAAATTTTAACTGCACCAATGGAACCCCAGCGGAACCTCAGGAAACAAGTGAAGCGTTACACAACAGCCTTGGGTCCAGGGGCTGTGGTTTTCGCTGGCGGAGCTTCCGAAAAAGTTCGAAGTGCATTGAAACGGCTGGGAGTGGCAGCATTGGATGGATCAAAGCTGACCACTGATGGGTGGCTGATTTATCTTATTTCAGAGTTTTTTACTGTTGTTTTGGGTGTTCAAAACCAATATAAATAGGAAGTTCCTATTGATTCCTGATGGGTCACTTTCGCTGATTTCAGATGATTTGTTTGAGTTCGCAGCTTTCTTCTTGGATGAAACCTTGAGGTTTCCCCGACGACTAATGTGGAGGTTTGCTAACATAGAGGTACCCCTATAAAAATGAATGGTTTATTTCATGGAAAATCCATCTATAAATGGATGATAACTGAGTGTGCCCCCATCTTAGAAAACCTTCATGTCATGTCAGCTCTTTCCTATGTCCTATGACATCACTTTCCCTTGAACCCTCGACTTTTTTTCATCTCTTTTCTTGAACGCTCTTTTTTGTCAGCGTATCTGAGTCCGATTTTGGTTTTGTCCATCGGTCCATCGTATGTTCTCTCTTGACATCCCTTTCTCTCAGCATCTCTTTGTCAGCTCATCGCTGTCTCGTTACATCTCTTTTCTCTCTTCACATCGGTGTTTCTTTCTGCTTGGTGGCACATCCCACTTAGTAAGTGGGATATAACCCCAGTTATAAATGGGATAAGTAGGCTTAATCCACTTATAATTGGGGTTATAACCCACTTACCAAGTGAGATGAGCCATCAAGTGCTGTTTTCAAAAGCTTTTTTTTCTACACGAGTCTCCTGGAGCCGTTCTTCTTTTCTTGTGCATTCTACCCTCTGGTTATGACGATTACAGTTCGCCATGGTATAGATAGATGGCCCTAATCAAAATAGATGGTTTACAGAACTTAATAGCATGGGTGGATTTTCCATGGCGCCATGTTAAATAACCAGAGGGTACTTCATTCTGCTTCTATCAACTCCCCACTTCACCCACGGATTCGTCCCAAACTCCCTGTGATACTGACTGTGGAATTATAAGAATCTCATAGCCACAGACTGAGGTATGAAAAAAAGATATTTTTATCATTTTTTATCCCAAGATCTTCAAACAAAACATCATATAAATCATCCTCTCTTTTATCATCTGAAATAGTTATCTTTTTGATTATCTTTTGTTTCTTCGTCTAACCAGCCTCTCTTTTAACATTTGACAGGGTTATTTTGTTGATTTTTTTCTTTGTATGGATTGTCAAAGGTTTTTATCCTCTGTGTTTCTATCACGTCGTCTTTTCTTTTCTTGACTTTCTTTGCTACTGCACTTCCTCTCCTGTCTTCTCCACTTGATCTTACCCTTTAAGTGTCGTTTCTTTGATGTGGGCTATATATACGTATAGATATATTTTATATTTATATATATATATCATAATGAAATCGATTAAACCATATCAAACCATCAACTGGCTTTATTTGCCTGCGCTTACTGTCCCAGGTTATGGATGGCTGTAGAGGAGTGTCAATTTGGGGATCGCTCGACGCAAAGTAGCTATGCGTTTTGTTTTTGTGTTTGTCCCCTTGCTAAAACTTAATTTGTCTTAATTTACTGCAAAGTTTTCATTGTTTTCATTTGGTTTTCAAACAGTTCATTGATGTATCCATTGTTTTTGCTTATTTGTTTATATTGGCGCCCCGCAGAGAAGTTTCCAATCACAAAAAGAATCATATTTTAAATCATCGTAGAAATCATTATTTTCTCCACATTTCCAGTGGCTTGCCACTTTTTCAATCCTTTTGAAGCATTTTTAAGGAAAACGAAGGGAACATCCCAAAAACGATGATTTAAACGATGATTCAAACGATAAAAAAATGATAATTTCCCGCAGTTTTATCATTTTTTTATCGTTTGAAAGCTGTCCCAAAATCATCGAAAAATCATCGTCGAAATCATCATTTTCTCATTTTGGAGCATTTTTGAGGAAAACGAAGGGAACATCCCAAGAACGATGATATAAACGATGATTCAAACGATAAAAAAATGATAATTTCCCGCAGTTTTATCATTTTTTTATCGTTTGAAAGCTGTCCCAAAATCATCGAAAAATCATCGTCGAAATCATCATTTTCTTCATTTGGAGCATTTTTGAGGAAAACGAAGGGAACATCCCAAGAACGATGATATAAACGATGATTCAAACGATAAAAAAATGATAATTTCCCGCAGTTTTATCATTTTTTTATCGTTTGAAAGCTGTCCCAAAATCATCGAAAAATCATCGTCGAAATCATCATTTTCTCCATTTTGGAGCATTTTTGAGGAAAACGAAGGGAACATCCCAAGAACGATGATTTAAACGATGATTCAAACGATAAAAAAATGATAATTTCCCGCAGTTTTATCATTTTTTTATCGTTTGAAAGCTGTCCCAAAATCATCGAAAAATTATCGTCGAAATCATCATTTTCTCCATTTTGGAGCATTTTTGAGGAAAACGAAGGGAACATCCCAAGAACGATGATTTAAACGATGATTCAAACGATAAAAAAATGATAATTCCCCGCAGTTTTATCATTTTTTTATCGTTTGAAAGCTGTCCCTAAATCATCGAAAAATCATCGTCAAAATCATCATTTTCTTCATTTTGGAGCATTTTTGAAGAAAACGAAGGGAAAATCCCAAGAACGATGATATAAACGATGATTCAAACGATAAAAAAATGATAATTTCCCGCAGTTTTATCATTTTTTTATCGTTTGAAAGCTGTCCCAAAATCATCGAAAAATCATCGTCGAAATCATCATTTTCTCCATTTTGGAGCATTTTTGGGGAAAACGAAGGGAACATCCCAAGAACGATGATATAAACGATGATTCAAACGATAAAAAAATGATAATTTCCCGCAGTTTTATCATTTTTTTTCGTTTGAAAGCTGTCCCAAAATCATCGAAAAATCATCGTCGAAATCATCGTGGAAATCATCATGTTTTCAACGATTCCCAGGACTGCTACCCAAAATCATCGTAGAAAGCATCATTTTTCAGCATGTCCCAGAAAAGTCACCCGGAATCATCCTAGAAATCATCATTTTCTCAACATGTCCCAGAAAGGCTACCCAAAATCATCCTAGATACCACCCTAATCCTACAAATGTCCACAAATCACCCTAGCTAATCAAAAAGTCAGCCATCCATGTGGCTTGAATCCTTTTGGAACATGGGTTTATGAGTTTATCGGATACTCTCCGCTGGAATTGGCGGGGCATGATGTGACATAGATTCGATATTGTCGCTAAGTTTACTCAAATGACATAGAGATTAAACTAGCTTCTTTGGACCAAGATGACATCGAGATTAAGACCCGCGACTTATAGGAGAGCAAACAGAAACCGTTGGCAAAAAACAATGACAAATCCCAGGATGGATTCAGGAAGGTTACTATGTTAAATGTAGGCTTGCAAAAAAAAAACTTCGAATAGATTAGGTTTGATTAGACCTCGCTGTAGATGTTTTGATGGACTGTCTATCTATGCCATGCCTTTACGTATCCCTGGTTTCCTGGGGTCGGCGGCAGGGGCAACAACCCTGGAAGAAATCCTAGGACGGATTCTAGGATGAATTTAGGATGGCAAACAGTAGAGGATAAATCCCAGGATAAATCCAAAGATGAAGTTAGGAATCCAAAACGCAGGTGATAAATCCCAGGATAAATCCAATGATGAATTTAGGAAGGCAAAAAACAGAGGATAAATCCCAGGATAAATCAAACGATGAATATAGGAAGGTTCCAACGACAAAATATCTTTTTTGGGTTTTCCATTCCCTGGCTGACTAAGATTCTTATAACTGTGGAAATCACGGATTGGTTGACCACCCATGTGGAATCGTTGATGAAATATTGTCTAACACATTTTGTAACCCCCATCGTTTTCATTGTTACATGTGTTTTTTTCTTCGGTCATGTGACTCCATTTTAGTTTTTTTGGCTGATGAGTGATGGTTCAGATATTCGTCGATTTTCGCTGAAAATGCGAAGAAAGCCACATTCGCAACTGCAGATGCGACTATTTGGCTTCTGTGTTTGCTAGTTGCTTCCCTATGGTTTCCGATAAAATCAATGGAATCTTGGGCTTTCCTTCCCATTTTCCAAAACAAATGCTGCATTTTCCATCCGCAAAAAGGGGATGCCCATCCCATGGACGAGTTTCGAAAACCAGGTCAAAAGGTGCAGCACCTTCATTCATCAGCGGGCCCAGGGCCGAGTTCTGGAAACTGGATCTATCCAAACCCAGGTCCCGGTCACCAAAGTCACCAAAGTCGCCACGACCCCGAAACAGTCGAAGGAGGAAGGCAAAAAGAAAGAAAGACGGCGCACAGAATGAAGAAACCCGGCTTTGTTGAAGGTGATTTGTTTCATTTTCCCAATATCCAATGGGAAATCCACTTAGGGTTTTTTTTTGCGGAATCGTTTTTTTGTGTTTTTTTGTTTTCGGGGTGCTCCGGATCAGCAAATCTAAGGAAACACATGGAAACAAGAAAACAGCCATGTCAAGCCATGCTGATTCTTGATTTCTGTTGATTTGGGACAGACATCGGCCAAAGTGCCGTTTGAACGACCGTTCTGGCTCTGCCAGAAGCCCCTCGAGCTGCGCTGCCATCGTGCGGCATCGCGATTTACATAGCAGCGCAGTGAAGTTCGATGTTGGAACTGAAAGGGAATTGGATGGATTTCTCTGCGATTTACATTACTGGTTGGTGGTTTGGAACATGAATTATATTGTTCCATTCGGTTGGAGAATTTCACCACCCCAACTGACTCATATTTTTCAGAGGGGTAGGTATACCACCAACCAGTCATTAATATATGGTGAATGTAAGAATGGTGTTCATAATGGTTTTCATGATGGGTTAACAATATTAACATTAACAATATTAACATGCAACACCAACGACAGTTTCGCCAAGCTGGATGAACTACAACAACCTGCGACATCACTGGAATGATAGGTTGGATTCGGGAAATCATCCCCAAATGGCCCGGGCAGGGCATGGGCCGGGAAAGGGAAGATGGGTAGCCGAACTTGTCAGGTGTGTGACATATTATGTATAATATACATATTTGCCCACAATATTGTAACATGGTCTTTCATCTGTCGTTTCTCTTTGGGGTTTTAGCAGCCGCTGGAGCTATTTGTTCATTGCACCCTTGCCGGTTGAGCTCAGTTGACAGCAGGTGGATGGTGGGTGACAATGTGATAATGTCTGAAGGATCTTCACAGAGATCATTCAAGTTATCCTGTTAAATCACCATTAAATCCCATTAAATCCAATCGAATCACCATTAGATCACCATTAAATCACCACTGCGTCCCTGTTAAATCACCATTAAACCACCAAATTAAAGCATACATGTACGCATTTTTTCAAAGCTATCAAGGGTTGCCCAACCCCCCTCCCCCAGGGTCCCCCAGTTCCGCCCCATTTCTGCCAAGCCATTGGTGCGCCACAACATGATGAGTCCGGCAATAAACCCATGTCATCAGAAGTTATCGTATATAACTTTTTCATAACTATTTCGTGTGAATCATGTTAGTTATCTCTTTTCATGATAAGTCCACCAATAAACTATGTAATCCACTCACTGCCAAAAAATAGAAAAGATATAACCAACTATTTCAGTGGGACTAACTAGCAACTGCTATCTTTTTTTGGTGGTTATATACATTGAATGATACTATCATTGGGAGAAAAAAAATGTCCAATTTTCAACAGCAAAAGCATCGGCCGCCCGTCCATAGAGGACACGAATGAACCTGCCACCCCTGCCGCAACGCTTGCTGTGAGGCCTGTGGCGTTCGAAACCATGGCTTTTTCTTTGACCATGGACACATTGCATGGCTTAATCTGGATGGTTTAGTTAATCAGATTTCATAAGGTTTTGTTTTTACCATCAATCAACAAACGGGATTTTATGATATTTCAATATATGTCATGGATTTCATAGGAATATGAAGGTATATGTTTTTTCTCAATTTGATCATGACCTCACGTCGTTTGCCGTCACTGGAATGATTTTGTTCATGCAAAAGCAATCTTTGCAAATATGTGGGTGTTTTCAATTAAGTTGCATCGATATAGATCAAAAACACTAACCATCGGTGTTCACCTCAAACTAGCTAAGGATGATGGATGTTCCTTCAAAAACTATCATAACCCGTACCACCCAATATCCCATATACCCCATGGTGGCCATGTATGGTATAGTTACCTACATTTGGGTGATGTTTCGGGCAAATGTTGCTACATATTCCAGCACCATGGAGCATATGGGTATTAAATACATGAATACCCCCTTGAACCGAACAACCACAGTTTAGTATTGGATCTATGGATTTTTCGGGGGCCGGGCCGGCTGGCCATATTCGAAAAAAAGGAGGATGAGATTAGTTTTGGTAGATGCTGTTGAGTTCAAGAACTAACATCGATTCATAGTACCCTCTGGTAATTTAACATAACTATCTAATAACTATGGAAAATCACCATGTCTTGCTAGGTAAATCATCTATAAATGGCCCATGTTCAATAGCAAACTGTTAAATGACCCTTGTCTTTACCCCGGCTCTTGCAAGGCGTTTTTCGGCCGCATTTGAAGACTGACCCTGTGGAGTGTCTGAAAATGGGGCCCCGGGGCCAAAATGCCCACTGGAATTGGGAAAATGATGGTTAATTAAGCATCAGATATTGGGGCAACATGCTGGAATATATGATTATCATTGTTTTCTTAATCATCATGACTAATTCCAGCGGGCATAATCATCATTCTTGGCATCCTATCTGATGATATTGGGGCAACATATTTTCAGACCAACCCACTTGTTACACTTTTCTTCTGCGGCAATAATGCCGCGGAACTGATCTACAGCTGCTCGAGGATTGCCGTTTTTATGTGTTGATTTGGATGCTGCAATCGTACAACATCGTACAACGTTGACATCAAACTACCAAAAAGAGAACATGGGAACAGTACAGACGAATTGTTGCAAACCATTGCTCCTTAATACACTGAACGGTGAGTCCTCTCTGGCTGCTAAGCAGCTTCTGAGTGCCGGTGGAGAACTATGGTCCGAACATGTCGGAAGTGAGTTGTAAATGGGATGAGGGTCATTGACCACTTCCTGACTGCAATCTTTTTCGGAGGGGGAATATGGGGGGAAAGCTTTATTTCAAGCCAATGTGCTGTGCTGTGCTGCCACTCAAAACTGCGGCCGGTGTTTGGCTCAAGGATCCAGCGTAAGCGGATCCAGAACCAAATCTTTACAACTCATCCGTGGTGGCGAAAGCATGGCGCCTTCAAATGTAGAGGCGCGCAAAATACGAAATGCTGGGTGGGATATGGTGGGATGTTCCAAATGTTTGGCTGTTGCTACTTTGACCTCTCAAAATCGGTTGTTCAGCCTATCATTCTTCCCCAGGTGCCTCAACTCGACATTTCTGATGGTAACTCCCTCGTTTTTTCATCGGTCAAACCCTTCCGACTGTCTTGGTACCCATTGGTAAACTAACATAACTATGGAAAATCACCATTTTTAATGGGAAAATCCACTATAAATGGCCATTTTCAATGGCTTTTTGTATGTTTACCGGAGGGTAGCCCCAGCGTCCAGGCCGGGCAAGCGGTCAACGAAGTCAACGAGGACCCGGATGCAGAGAAACCCTTACTCCGAGGTCCAGACTCAGACTGGACCATCAAGGCGTGGACCCTGGCGAGGCACTTTTTGGGCTAGAAGGCTAACGTGAGAAAATCAATGGGTGGTATAAATAAACCATCAAAATATGGCTGGATTATTATTGCTATACTCGCAGTTCTGTTTAATATCATAGTGTATACTTAATATTTGCTGCATCGATGTTCAATTCATAATTTGAGGGTGTCCAGAAATGCGGCTTACCCAATGCAAAACATTGCGTTTTGAAGCTATGTACCACCGTATAGGCATCCTTTGGCCAACCAACTGGGATTGGGATGACAGCTCGCGAAGCATTTTTCAGTGGTTGAACCGGATCTGGTTTTTTCGAGTCCACCATGGTGTTGAACACCAGTGGGTGGTCCCCACCATGGTGACCCCACCAACTTCCAAGAGGAATCCAAAATGACCGGATCCACCGAACCGCAGGTCCTCAGGCTGAAACTGCGGGGTTTTAGTAGATTAGTTGGGGAGCAGATTAGTTGGGGATAAATGTTCTACAAACTTGTGGACACACACAAGACTATCCGATAGAAATGGATGTGTTTTTTTCTAGGTTCGAGTAGAGAACCACTGATGAGGTTATTCCTATTCCCAATACCATTTTGATCCATTTTGTATATCAAAGCATAGTTGGATGTGAACACCATGATTACCTGTGATGTATGAACCACTAAGGAAAAACATAAGTCATCACTTTTTTAAAGAATTAAGTCCCAGAACCAATCACAAACACATTCTACCCTCTAGTATTTAAACATGGCTTGCTGGAAAACCAGCCATTTGCTTCGAGGACGTTCCATGATTCCCCATATTTCCCCATTGAAATATCCATTTTTTTCGTGGCTTTCCCAGCGGCGCTGCTGACACCGGCCATGGCGGCCAAGGCCTTTTGGAGTGTAGCAGTGATCGTGGTCTCTGCTGCTCTGATCAACTACAACAAGTACCTGATGAACCCATCCAGGCACAGCACGGCCCGGGCACTGCGGTGTCGCGGTAAGTGAGTGTGTTTTAAACGTTTTAGGGGTTTTGTTTTGGTTGCTGCTGTGTGGTTTTTTGATTGGCAATCTTTGGCAAATTCCCATTGTTTGATGTGGAGATTCTCGAATCCGTGGACTGAAACGCAAAGCAGAATTGCTGGCCTTTCTGCGGAATGATGTGAGAATGTGAGGTTTCCGTATCCCATGGTGCTGCTTGGCGAAGGATTTCAGTTGTGGCCTCAACTGCTTGGTGGTTCCATTGTTTGAGGATCCAAGTTGGTTCATATTAATGTGGCAAAACCAGTAATAAACAGGCAATGAATCACCCCATTAGCCAATCGTTTTTGGGATTATTTTACATCACTTCAGTCATAGGGGGTATACCCAATAACGAACCTTTACCCTCTGGTAATTTGTTACAGTTTGCTATTGAAAATGGCCATAGAAATAGTTGATTTTCCCATTGATAGCATGGTGATTTTCCATAGTTTTTTGTATGTTTACCAGGGGGTATCAGGGATAGATGATGTATGGATTTATCACATCTGAGATGTTCTGGGGTGGATTGAGAATATTGAGACGAGCAGTTTTGACTGATACTGCCACGACATCCTCTGCAATTTTGGATGACTCTATATATTTTTCCTGTTTTGATGGTGGTAAATCCCAAATGTTGGTTGGAAAATAGCAATTGTTATAGGCAAGCGTCTTAAAGCACAGTTTGCTTTCGCATTTTGGATGGTGATCTTCCAATGTTCGTTAAAACAGTAAAACCTACCCTGGGTGTTGCTGGGTTAAGTCCACCAAGAAATAATAGCACTTGCTCAACCGCTGGCCATCAAACCACTGCAGTAAATCCCGGCCCCGAACTTCCCCAAGAAACTTCCCCTTTCGATCGAGATCCGAATGGCGGGTTGCAGCCCCGATGGTGAAGATTCCGAAGATTCCCCAAAAAAATATCCCAGTATATCCCTCATATTCCCTTATTCTTGATGGTATACTTCGAAGTTTCTGGTGATTTCTCAACATTTCGAACGACGTGTTTTTTTGGGCTGATTGAAACCCCACGATCCGTTCCCCAGTTCCCCAGTTAGTTTGCCGATTCCCATGCGGAAAAAACCATGTTTTTTTCTGACGCCGCAGGGTAAATATACATAACATACTTGGTGGCTCATCCCACTTAGTAAGTGGGATATAACCCTAGTTATAAATGGGATAAGTAGGGTTAATCCACTTATATAATTGGGGTGATAACCCACTTACTAAGTGAGATGAGCCATCAAGTACACATTTTTTTATCACATAATCACATAATCTCACATATAATCACATTATTCATATATGTAGTGTGGATAAAACAATGTCATAAACCACCTGTTTGGGAATGGTAGACATACCCCCTATTTATGGTGATGACTGGGGGATGGTTTATGATTGTTTTACCCACATTAGACTTTCTAGTTTTTTCAGATATGTAAAACCTATCATGACCTATCCAATATATGGATATAATAAACCATGATTTCCCATGCTATCCCTCGATGCTTTCCCATGAGGCTTGTCTCCTTGCACATGTTCTGCGGCTCAATGCTGAGCAGTGGGCTGTACTTGGTGATGCCCAGTCTCTTTCCTGCCCTGACGGATCCAGACAAGAAGGCCGGGTCGCGAGCCAGTCATTTCCATCCGTAAAAAAAAATGGAGAATTTGGGGGGGTTCAATTAAGAAGTTATAGGGATGTCGTGGTATTTAATGGGAATTTAAGACACCATACAGGTTTTTTTGGTAGCGAAATGGGGGGTTTCCTTATGTTTCTGGGATCCCTCAAAACGCCATGGTTGGTTCTCCATATGTTTCAATACTAAATCATGGTCTGACTAAGTCATGACTTGCGAGTCGAATGCATTGGGTTCATAATCCCCATTGAACCCCATGGCTGGATGAACTTTTCAGCGCTCTCCAGGTGAGTGAATTATTCTAGTTCAGCTACTTATTCTGGTTGGTGGTGACTGGAACCATGGAATTTTGAATGACTTTCCAGAAACAGTTGGGAATGTCAGAAAATCCCAACTGGCGAAGTCATATGTTTCAGAGGGGTGGGTTGAAACCACCAACCAGTATCAGTGTTCTAGAAGATGTTGAAATAAAGGATGAGAGAGATATGCCATATATGCTTCACGATTTCTTGTTTTCAGATTTATTGAACCATCGGATATATGGGGATATAACAGCTATAGAAAAGATAAACGATGATCCCCCAAAAGGCGATTTTTTGTGGCAGTGTGATCTGTGAAACCACCAACGGGTTGGATGTTTTTGCGTACCTATGCGTTGTAGACAATGGTAGATGTAGAAATATCATGAAATATCATTAAATATGGAGATAGCTAGAGATACTTGATATATGTATCTGCATATGCATGTGTATTAAAGATATTGTTTTCAAACATAACTATGGATTATACTCCATGGTTTTCAAGCTCTCCCTTACGGCCCTGATGCCAGGTCGCAGTGAACGCGACCTTCCTGTTACAACGAGTGCTTCCTGTAGGCGTTGCTTTCGCAACATCTTTGATTTGCAGCAATGTGGCTTATGAGTACGTTCCTGGACCAAAATTCCAATAAGTTCTCCGCTTCATGCATGATAAATGTAATGGTTAATAGTGGTCACTAATGGTTACTAATGGTTGATATCATTAACCATTATCAACCATTATCAACTCAACTTGATGCAGCTCTACCCTCTGCTAATTTGACAGTTTGCTATTGAACATGGCCCATTGATAAATGATGTTGCCAGTAAAATTTATTGACATTGGGATTTTCCATAGCTATGTTAGTTTACCAGAGGGTAAACTTCATCATCTCAACTTTTGGGGTTGGATTTCAGCAGGTACAAGTGGATTTCAGCATACATCACGACATTTTTGTTGCAATGTTTAGGTATATTTTTCGGTCTTTGGTGACCATGTTTTCGGTCCGAAAATTATCTAGACCAAAAAAAATGCCATGATCTGAGGCCAGCGTGCCATTCCTCCAGATGGTGAAACAAAGCAATGTGATTATTGTCTTCCTCCTCTCGCTTCTCATTGGCCTAGAAAAGCGCCTTGGCCAAAGCCGGGTGCCTTTTTTCAGCACTTGGGATGCCCAATGGGGATTCCGAGCCCGGTAACTTTGAAACACTGAAAAATGCCGGGAGGTTCAATTGGATGATGGGATAAACATGGATCAACCACCTAAAAAGTGCCAAAGTTTGACTTGAAATTTTCTGATGTTCCCTTGTTTTGATGGTTAAAGGTGGCCATTTTTGCTACTTCACATCCCCTTTGTGTTGCGAAGACGCTGCATCAGTTAAGCGTCTTACAATCGTTGCACCACTGTGCTTGGAAGGTGGTGCGCCGTAGTTATGTTGTGTTGTAACCCCCATCTACCCTCTGGTAAACATACAAAAAGCTATTGAAAATGGCCATTTATAGTGGATTTTCCCATTCAAAATGGTGGTTTTCCATAGTTATGTTAGTTTACCGAAGGGTAATCATAATTAAAGAACACCATGAAGCCATGGTTAAAAATGAGCAGATGACTCATAACACCAAGTAAATAACCCATTAAAACCTAGTTAATCTAGTTCTTTGCGCCAACTTAGTTTTTGTTGGTTCACTGGTGCACCACCGTAATATTTTATGTTTCCTAGTTACTTGGGAAGATAAGCCTGCTTACTGGGTCAGTTTTTCTGAGATACTAACTAGAACTTTGATCTTTTGCTATGAACCAGCTATATTTTTTTTTCATTTTTGGACAGCTATCCAAGATTCAATGGATTGGTTTAAGGGAAAATCTACAGGAAACCATCGATTTTCCGATTAAATATGGGGCTTAAACCAGTAAATTTTCCCTTAATCCAATCCATTGAGCTATCCAAGATACACCATGCAAAAAAGCCTCCAAGAATTCAGGTTCCGCAGCAACATGGCCATCGTTTTGCTCTGCATCGTGATCGCCACGGGCTTCACCGTGAACGGCGAGCTGCGCTTCTCCCTCCCAGGGTGACCTGTGCGGGGAGCCAACGGGGCTGGCTCGGGATAGGAATGGCAGATTACGCCAGGAGGGTGGCCTCACTTTACTGGTTAGTAACCATAGTTTTGACTTTATATAAGCCATATATATATATACACAAGTATTTATATATATATAATTGGTGAAACCCCACTCAAGGGACTTACTAACCAGGGCTATGATTTCACCAGTTGATTTTTAATCCGGTCCCAGGGTGAACAGAACACCGGAAACGCGATTCGATTCTTGGTTGATCCTCGAAGTATCCCACAGCCGGTCGTTTGGCGATGTTAATATGGAAAATGACTTACTGGTGCTAAACGTAGGGAATGGATACCCTCTGGTAAACGTTTACATATCTATGGAAAATCACCATGTTTAATGGGAAAACTCACTGTAAATTGCCATTTTCAATAGCCATGTTAGGGAATGGATGGGTTGCTGGGGGTTGCTGGGATGATGACATTACTAGTTACTATGGATCATTCCCGAAAGTTCCCTGCGTAAAACGCACCAGTAAGATGATGGAAATGATGATGAACATGATGTAGTAGTAAATTTAGGAACACCATGGAGCTTCTGGATGTTTTTGTGATTTATAACCTTGATGATCACAAGTATACCAATTGGCTGGCTATCCCGTTTTTTTAAATCTGGCTGGTGGTTTGGAACATGAATTTTATTTTTCCATATATTGGGAATAATCATCCCAACTGACTAATACTTTTCAGAGGGGTTGAAACCACCAACCAGTAATGGATTAGAATGTATCATAGGTTTGGTTGCAACCACGTACGATTCGTGGATGGCAACCCTGCGAGGATAGTGGTCCCCCGATGAAGCACAGCCCCAAAGTTGCAGTTTTACTGCGAGAAAATGATCATGTATAACTGGTTGGTGGTTTGGAACATTTTTCCATATATTGGGAATTTCATCATCCCAACTGACTTTCATATTTTTCAGAGGGGTAGGTTGAAACCACCAACCAGAATATATTGAAAATCACCATCTTTAAGTTCGGTAAATCAACCATTTCTATGTGCAATTTTCAAGTTCGCAAACTGTTAGTCATTACCACCAACCAGACAACAACTAACTAAACCTTTAGATTTTGGGCTACCATGGGCTACCATTAGGATGCACAAACTCATGCTCAGGGATGATGGAGGGGAAACGGTGCAGGAAACCCAAAGCTGTTTTTTTAGCTGTTTATTCAACTGTTAGAATATCTTCAGTGGTGAAACATGGTAAAAACCAGCAAAATCCCCATATTTTCCCTGGTTTCTATCATTTTTTCCAGTAAAATCTCTATGTGTCTATCTTTTTGCCGGATTTGGCCACCATGCCAGCTCCGTTCAGGTTGTTGGCGCAGCTCGCGGGGAACTTTGCGGAATCCTGTCGTGTGGTGATGCAAGGTGGGGCCCTGAATGGGGCCCATTTGTTGGGGCCCTGGCGAATCGATACCCCCTGGTAATTTGTTACATAGCTATTGAGAATGGGGGTTTATAGTTGATTTACCCATTGAAAGTGGTGATGTTCCATAGTTATGTTAGTTTACCAGAGGGTATCAGCTTTGAATTGGGGCTTATAATATGGATATCATTATATCCATTTATCATTATATCCATAATAACTATAGGATTATTCTAGTAAAGCTACTTATCCTGGTTGGTGGTTTGGAACCATGGAATTTTATGACTTTCCATTCAGTTGGGAATGTCGTCATCCCAACTGACTTTTATATTTTTCTGAGGGGTTGAAACCACCAACCAGATTATATCCAAAAAAACAAATCAAAAAAGCAAAAAAAAAAAGCAAAAAAAAAAAGCAAATGGACAAGTCCATATTTTCCAATTTTTTCCCCTTTTTGTCTTTCCTTGTTTTCCCCTTTTTTTTCCTTTTATTTTGCGTTTGTGTTTTTTTGGATTTTGCTGATTTGCTTTTTGGTGTTTCCTTTTTTCTGCTTTTTTCGCGCTTTTTTTCAAGTTTTAAGAAAAGTTAGAATAAGCTATGGTCTGGCTGACATAACTCTAGGATTAATTATACATATATGTGAATATCCCATAGGTATCTAATATAGGACTAATCATTGGATAAAGTATAACGACCTAACTGCGACCTCACTGATGATGGTTAGTAGGGTAACTATCCCAAGATAGCCTTATTTCAGATCAGTGAATTATTACAGTTTGCCCAATATGGCTATCATTATAATATCATATGAGGGGATAATGGATTTGGCGAATGATATGGTATATCCACGGGTATGATATGGTTATAAACCCATATGTTTATTAACCCTATAAATGGCCCAAATCGTAAATAGAAATAGGGAGAAGGGATTACCTGTTTTTTGATTTTACCAACTTCTATCGTCTTGGTGTTCCACAAAGTGTTGAACCCGTTGTTTTAAACACGGACCGATGGCGGTAACGGCCCTTTTCGTTCAACCCTTTGCGGCCGTGAAGGTGTGCTACTGACTGGAGCTGACAAATTGGACCCGCTGTCATTTGTGGCCGTGGTGTCTCCAATTTGTGGTTTCTGCCTAGCAGGACGTTCTGCCATCGCGGATTGGGACATGTGGTTTCTTACTGTAGATGTTTTTACAGTTATCCCAGGGTATCCCAAAGATAGAAACATGGACTGCCGCAGTCTCAGTAGGGATGCACTTTTCTATACTGTTTTTTTGGGGGATAACTATAAATGACTTTGATGGGAAAGCCATGCAATACATCGTTTAGTGCGACTTGTCCATTGCCTAGATGGAGATTGATGGTCATACCCAGGTGCTATTGTTATTTCTATGTTTGATGGCAACACCCTTGTCATATCCTTTGTTTTGGCGTGTACCCCTGCCAGGTTTGATGTTTATATAAATATGCTTGGTTGGTGTTTTTAACACCACCAATTTTGCATCTTCTGTCTAGTTTAATTCTTTAATATCTTCTATTTTCGGGGTATGTAATATATACAATTCATACCCTCTGGTAAACTAACATAGCTATTGAAAATGGCCCATTTATAGTGGATTTACCCATTCAAAATGGTTATTTTCCATGGTTATGTTAGTTTACCAGGGTGTATCTTCAGTTGGATGCCCGTACCCCTGCCAAATCCGCAGGATTGGCTTTTTCCTGGCACCGGGATGACAACTGAAGGGTGTCCATTGTAAGAAGCGACCCAGATTTGCCCCATCATTCCTGACCATTATGAACCATTATGATTACTGTAACCATATTATCAACCACAATTAACCACCATTACTGGTTAATAACCATTGTTATGGTAACAATAACCATATTATTAACCACGTCTTTAACCACAATTAGCAATGATTTACAATTTTAATCAAACCACCATGAAAACCATCCAAAACACATCCCACCTTTTCCACGAGGATTGATGGGTTCCTTCAAATCCTTCAATCATTGGCATCCGGTGGACTTCGCTGCCGTGCCAAGTCTTGAGACCTTGCAGCAGTGTCGCTTTCTCCTCGCTGGTGCGCCGCCGCACAGGGGGCGATCCGGAAAAAGATATGGATTTCCTTAGAAACCCTGGATTTTCCCACTAGTCAATCATTTTCATCATCTTCCATAACCCACATCTTTTGAAGTTGTGCATGTTGGATTTCAGTATTTTTCTTGCCCAGATAACTTTTGACAGTGGTGTCTTGTAAAGTTATCTTAAACCAATCCGCTAAAGGGAAAAGATACAGACCATGGCCATGGAAAAGATACTGCTGCAACGGGTTGCTCACGGGGATTTAATCGGGGGGTTACCCCTTTTCTATACCAACAATCATGGTGATACAATGGTATATATATAAATGTTGGGTGTGAACCAACAATGGTTATATATATATATAGAGAGTGATTGTATGTGTATATATATATATATATTTATTTATTTATATATCCAAGAATGTGATAGTAAGGTGTGTCTGATACACCAATACGGTATGCAACAGTCGTTTTTGATGTCTGATTTTCGAAAAAATGGCGATTAATCAGTGGATAGAATGGGATAGCATGCGGATTTAGGATTTTGAATGTTTTTGACATTAAAAAAAAGTAGGAACCACGCGGATGCAGCAATGGACATCCATTATTTATTTGGTTGGTGGGTTCAAACATTTTTTAGTTTCCCTAATATGTGAAATAATCATGGATAACCCTTCCCATTGACTTTCATATTTTTCAAGATGGTTGAAACCACCAACCAGTCATTATAATATATATATATTAGCCTATCTATATATATGATGTATATCTAATCAATATTATCATCATTACATAAGCCATATAATATATGCATATATATATATAATATATGCGAATGGTTGCTCATATACAGTACCTTAGTGCGATGTTCGGCAGAGGGTACTTTGAGGATCATCCCACGAATCGTGGTTGTTGTTTTCATTAAAGCCTACTATTATTAAGCCAAGTCTCCATTCAGTGGCTCAAAATCCAATATATCACTGGGTTATAGTAATATTAATATTGGGGTTTCCTGAAATGGAGGTACCCCTAGGGCCCTAGTTATCATCCATTTTATTCTCGGATGTTCCGTCATAAACCATCCAGCGAGCTTGGGGCACCCCTATGCATGGAAACCTTCGTATGGCTATCCTCCAAGTAGATCACCAGAATTTCCGAAAAAATCCAGAAGCGATCAAACATGTATCCATTCTTCTAGTGATCAAACATGGCAATGCAAAATCACCCATGTACAGTATAGATATAATATATATATATAGATATAGATGATGATTAATATATAGATATAGATGATGATGATGATGATGATGATGATGATGATCAATTATGGACGGTTTGTTCCAATGCACATTTATAGATGTTTTTCCCATTGAAGTGCCCATTTTATTGGGGAGTTCTTCCCAAGTTCAACCAGCTCCTCGAGAATCGCAGGGAACGTGATGGTGGCCTTCTCGTTGAACTTGATCACGGCGAATTACTTGAAGCATGGCTCGCCCCTGGCACTGCTTCTGACGAATCTGATCAAGGTGGGGCAGTTGATACATCTCCGGATCGTTTTGATGGAAATATACCCTCTGGTAAACTAACAGAACTATGGAAAATCACAATTTGTTAATAGGTAAACCATCTATAAATAGGCCATGTTCAATAGCTATGTAACAAATTACCGGAGGGTACCCAGGGGGAAAGATGACAATTTTAGGGACTGAAGATTTTGACCACGATCCATGGATATAGGATGACATGGATAGATTTTGAGCAAAACCAGTTTTTCCACCCTAAAAAAAGGAAAAACACTGTAGCGTCCAACTGAAAGAACAGCAAAAATTACTTTTCTATCTCCTGTTATAATTCCTATAATGACACGGATCACTAAAACTGCGGGTTTTGCGCCGGCCATGTGTGGTCAGTGAAGCATTCTGATTTAATCCAGATGTTGTGATCATGAGAATGATGGGTTAATCCAGAAATGGAAATAATTTCCATTATTGATTTTTGTTGGGTTCTTAGCCACTAATAGATGATGGGTTGTATCATGACATTTGTATCATCAGCAATTGTGGGAAATGGGTAAGTGCTTCTACCACTTGGGTTTTTTCCCCGAGAAAAATGGGGGGGGGGTTAAACGGTTAACCCACAAAAGTATCCAGATGATAGTGGCAGCAGCAACCAGTGATGATTCATTTCACTCTCAACTCAGAACTCATGGCTGGGGAATGGGATGAAAAACGAGCACTTGTGGCAAATGGGTTACCCTCTGGTAAACTCACATAGCTATGGAAAATCACAATGTTTTATGGGTAAATTCACTATTTCTATGGGCCATGTTCAATATAGCTATGTAACAAATTACCGGAGGGTATCCAGGGGGAAAGATGACAATTTTGTGGACTGAAGATTGACCGTGATCCATGGATATAGGATGGCTAATGGGTTAGTTCTAAATGTGGTGTTTACCAGCTCACCTTGCCAGCCAAGCAACTTGTGTGCTTGGCTGCCGTGCGGTTCTCGAGGGACGTTGTTAAAGAGGTTGGGGCGCAGTTGGACGGCGTTGTTGAGTAGAAACATGCCTATAAAAAGAACCAAATGCGTTGGGATATACGTCACATATGAGTATACTATGGTTACATGTGACCTAAGTGTGGGATAGTATGGGGATTTAAGCCACATAACATTATGGTGGAACTATATAGTTATGTGGCTGTGGCGTATGGGGGGATATATATGTGGGATATATATATATATATGTTCAAGATGGTCAAAAGCACCAACCAGATATACCCTCTGGCAAACTAACATAACTATGGAAAATCACCATGTTTAACGGGAAATTTCACTATAAATGATCAATTTTCCATAACTATGTTAGTTTACCAAAGGGTAACTATGGTTACATGTGCACTTATGTGTGGAACTGCACCCCCAGTGGGAACTGCATGTTTGCAGCTGCGACTTCACCATCAAGTCTCCAAAAGTTTTTCTGAACAAAAAAAGCGGGTTCCCACCCATCTGACTGAACTTGATGGCTTTCATCGGATGTTGAAAACCCCCTAAGTTTAACATGGAACCTACCCTCTGGTACATGAAAATGGATGAAAATGGCATTTTACCATGGAAAACTCTGGTTATGTCACAGTACCTATTGAAAATGGCCATTTACTTCGTTGATTTACCCACTCATGGTGATTTTCAACAGCTATGTTAGGTTGCCAGAAGGTAACAAATACAGTCCTTTACTGTTGATGATGGCCAATTTGGGTTCCATGTTAAATACGATAAATACGTAGCGGCGCTTGGTAGTGAATAGGGGGATGGGATGATTGTTGCTAGTGATGGATAGTTCCGCCATTCCCATCCATTCCCTACGTTTAGCACCAGTAAGATAATGAGGATGTTATGGCTATATAACAACTATTCTCACTGGACATTATAGGGACTCAATGGCATTTTTCATGGGATTTCATGGAGATTCATTGGGAAATAGCTACATAATGCCTAGATAATGGCTATATAATGGCTATAAAATTTATAATGGCTAGAGAATGGCTATAACCATGGCAAAGTTTTTTTGGGGATCGCTTAGGATGCCATCATCGTCATCGCTGGATGCGCTTTATTCGCTGATCCTATCAGCTTGGAGCAGGGCTTCGGCTTCGTTGCGCAGCTGTTCTTCATTTTCCTCTGGTCCATCATGTCACTCGTCGAATATAGTCATCATATAGCCATTATATAGCCATTATCAAGCCATTATAATATATAGCCATTCTCAAGCCATGTCACTCGTCGAATCGGAGGATAGATAGGATCTGGGTAAATTTCATCACGACCGAACCCTGTTCTCCCGAAGCCTGGAATCATGGTAAATATATGGGAAATCATCCCCAAATGGAATAATAGTCACTATAACCAATAATGTCCTTTTGGTAAAAATAGGTTTGGGCCGGGAGGCCGGGAGCTGGTTAATCCCATCTATCATCAAACTGACCTGTTGTTTTTCAGGGGTTTCTTCAAACCCCTCTATTTTCATCAACCAACCAATGGGAAAAGGACATCTATGGTCACTCCTCGAATCGGAGGATGGATAGGCTCGGGGGGGGGTCCTAAAAATATTCAGGTAGCCCTTAAACAAAAGTCGATCATGGTAGCGATGGTAGCCACATATTTTAGGGAACCTCCATTTGTTGATTTGGTCCTTTTTGGTTTGTTTTTCTTTGATGTTGTGGTCCTGTATTTGTTTGTTCTCCCTTGTCACTCGGATCCGTTTGTTCAACAACGCTTGTGCAAAAAAAGAAAAAAAAGGTTGAGGGGCGATAGCTTAGGAGAATAGTTGCTTCGATCCTGGACATGGATGACATTAACTAGGTCAATCTTGGACGGGTAGAAACTAATCCCAAATAGTCTTTTGGTATCATTGGTTTATCTACGTTCACAAGCTAAGATTTTTTTGCAGGGTATCTGGCTGATTGGCCATGTTAGTAGTATGAGATCCATCACGGACCGTCCCCAAGTATCAACCATTGGGGCAGTTTAAATCTGGATGAAATTAATCATGACCATATCATGACCAAAAACATCGTTTTCCGTCACTGGAATGATGGTTTACATACGAAGAATCATCCCAAGATTTTGGCCGAACTTTTAGGGTTATTTGCAGGGTAGTGAATTACGAGAAGGAGAAATCCAGGATGGTGCAACCTGAGTTTACTGTTGCAACTCATGCTGCAAATTTCAAGGTTTCCATCAGCCAACTCCTTGACGTTTCAATCAACCGCCCTGTTTTCATTCATCTTTTTGGTGACCGGTTTTTCTACGGAATTCATGGCTGGTGAGTTCTTGAGTCATGGCTGGTTAGTCCAATAAACCATCCAGAAAACCATCCTACATTTTAGAAATGGCTGGCATAGACCGTCCCAATGTGTCATCATAGTATCAGTTTGTTAGTACTGAGTAAAACCAACGGTATCCAGAGAGGTCTTCCATTTTGAGAGTTAGTGACTTCGCGCCCTTGCTGTTTTCGGGGCGCGTTCGCAAACTTTTTCGCGCCTGTCATTGAAAGCACCGAGGAAGGTTTTCCCAGAAACCTTTCAACAGGAAGGCCTTTGGCAAGGCTTTCGCTGTCACCTGCCAGCTGGGAAAGCACCATCTGATTGTGTCTGAAAATGTGGTATAATGTGGGTAGAACAATATAATTTAATAAATAAACCCCCAAATCACCATAAATAGGTGGCTCCCAAATGGGTTGTTTATTATGTTTAAGCAAATCCGCTTGCCTGGTGGTGGTGAAAGATATCCCAAAACTTGGGGGAAAACCCGCAATAATGATGGTAAAACCATAGAAATTGGGGAGATGACTATCGATGTTGGGTCCAGATTTATCGAGTCAAGGGGATCAAACAAAATTGGATTCAAGTGATGATAGTGGCATTAGGGACAGCAACGATGGGGATGTAGCTATGTAACCAAACGGAATTGTTCGGATATGACAATTTGGCCTGGTTGTTTCATGGTTTTTGCTTCTCAACTTGTTCTCAGCCATATTTGGGGTGAGAATCCCTGGGGTTGAAAAACTAAAGATCAGCCAGATTATGACGGCAATGACTTTTCATACGCAGGACACTTGCTGAGGGTTTCCATGCTCATGGGGGGCCCCAATAGCTGAATGGTTTACACGAAAAATCCCACATTTTTCAATGGATGATAACTGGGGGTACCCCGGTTTCAGGAAACCTCCAGAAAAACGAAGCCCCGGAAGCTGCTACCGTTCGATGCCGGTCCCAGGCATATTGCACGGCAAGGGTCGCCGCGTGAAGTGAAGCAGAGGATCAACCTCACTACGAGATGACCAGAAGTACTGGTTAATGAAAATCATACATAGATAATATTTGATTATATATATATATACACTATTCAGTTATTCAAAATAAACCCGTTTTTTTGTTATCAGATTACTTCCCTCTCCCTCTATATATACATATACACACACATATGATTAGCTTGCGTTTTTTGTGCAAGTGGAAACGTGAAAGCCCCATGTTTGTGACATTTTATCCTCAAGAGCTACAGTCTAGGGTTCCAGGCGCCTATGGATGCTGGTGGTCTGAATTGGGGACTCCTTGTAGGGTCACATCTCATTCGATCCTGGGCTGGCTGGTCACACTATTCATCTCTTGAGGCAGAGATCTCATCCTTGCGTGTGGAGGTGTTTAGGGCTCGTGAGCTTGTGACTGGATTCAATCAAGTCCTTGAAGCGTGTGAGAAATCCAATTTCTGGTTGCGTACAGCGAATCAAGGGGCCATCATCCTTCTTTTTGTCATTTTTGTTTCTGTGGTGTGTTGGGTGGCTGCTTTACGTGTGTTCAAAACCAGTGAGCATCTGGTGAAACCCGAGATCCATCGTGCTTTGCCTGCAGTGCCAGAGGTTGTTGCCCCGCCAGTTGTGAAAGCTGGCCCTTGCCGACCATCTGACCGGCTTCGAATCAAAGAAGAAAGGGCTTAGACATGGACCGGTCACTCAATATACCGGAACCACAAATCCTGCTCCATTTCCCGGAAGATGCTGGGGGTTATTTTCACCATCATAGAATATTGATGCATCGAGTTTCTGGAAGTCAATGGGTTCTTTTAACTCCTGATCTGGAACTTGAAGTTGCAGACCTCAGTGCTCGTCGACACCGCATTTTGCCACGACATGGTGTTTTTCCTGCAGACATAGCTGATGAGTGCTATGTCTTTGATGAAGTGCCTAGGGCTGAGATGGAGCGCCAGAGAAGAATGGCGAAGACCATGGGATCAATTCTTGGCGATGCTCAAGTTGTCAATGTTGACATCCAGCAATGGTATGTGTCTGATCCCTCCTCAGCTCGGTTTGGGCAGGCTCTTCCTGTCGAAATCGTCGGAGACGTTGTGGCACTGGGTCAGCATGGTGTTGTGCAGTGGGATGATGAAACCGAGTATGTGCGAGAGATGGCGACTTCTGAGATCGAAAGATTCAAGGAGTCCAAGAAGGATTCATTGGGGGATGCTAGGCTGCTGGGAGAACACAAGGACCCTCAAGGCAAACGACATATGACGCTTCAAGATGCACTTGCACTTATGTCTGAAGAGAAGTTCGATGACTGGGGCTTTGTCGGCCCGCGTGCAACGAGAGAGTATCTGGTTGCGATCCGTGAGGGTCCTGGTGATTTGATCTCATATCACAATGGGTGGGTTCGCTCATCGGGGATCTCCAACAGTTCTGCAATTGCTCATGAACATCGGTCATTGATTGAGACCTTGCGACTTGGCTTCTCCAAAGACCAGCTCGACCTGAGCAACCTCACATGCATGGAGAACGTTGTGAGACGTTTGATTGTGCTTGAAATGGCAGTGGCGAGAAACCCAGCAGCCCCAGACTTCTCTGGTCTGGATGTTGTCAGTGAGACTCCAATTGCTGCACAAGGCCAAGCCTACGTCTCAGCCATCACCAGCTGGGTGACTGAGAAGCTGAAGGAAAGGTCGCAGATCCAGAAGCAGGCACGGCTCTTCAAGGAGGAGTTTGGAAGAAGAGGTGGCAAGAAGTTTGGCGATGAGGATGACGAAGACAGTGGCAAGAACAAGTGGAAAAAGAAGAAAAAACGGCTGATGGCGGCGGGGCGGTTGGCTCCGCTGCGGCCTCTTAGTTCCACTTGGCTTTTGTGGAGCTGGTCCAGTACCTCCTTGGTCCCGCTCCTTGCTCAGTTTTTCTGGAGGTGTCCAATGAAGGTTGGTCATCAGAGGCGGCGGCATGGGGATCCTTTTCCCTTGGACAGTGGGGCATTGCGTGATCTGGCCGCTGAATCTGGGTGTTTTGAACCGCAGCGAGCTCAATGGATTGGAGATTCTCTGAACAAGCTTGCTTTGCATACCAGTAATTCATTCAATTTTCCACATTTTGCCACAGAACGGCCGCCCACTGCAGTTCAGGATTTTGTGATGGGTAGAGTTGTGGAGTCACTGAAGCTTCATGGTGACAAGCCGCTGAACATGACTCCTGAGACTGCCCTCCATGAGCTGCAGGCTGCCGAATTCTCCTACGATGGAATGCCGAACAATCTTGCGTCCTATGATCCTGGGAAGTTGAAAGTGCTTCGATCTCAGGTTCAGCCGAAGAGGATTTCCAAGTTTTTGCCTGTGGAGCCTGCAAAGTTGGTTGAACATTATGAGTCACAGATTTTGCTGCCTAATCATGCGGATGATTCTGGTTTCTCACCTTACTGGGATCCTGCATTAAAGTATGACCGTTCAAGGAGGCTGGACTTCATTTTGCGACTACATAAGTCGGGCTTGGTTAAACTTAGACGTTCTCCTAAGTCATTCATTGGAGCTTTCTTTGTGAAGAAGAAGACACCTGATGCTATCAGAATGGTTTTGGATTGCAGAGGGACCAATAAACTCCACCAACCGCCGCCGACAACCCGCTTGGGGTCTGCAAGATGCTATGCGGATCTGGACTTGGCAGAAGTTGAGGAAGGCAATGGGTGGGGGATTGAGGCAGACGTCAATGATGCCTTTTACAACTTTTCTATCCCTGAACTCACCCACTACTTTGCCTTCAATCACCCGCTGGAAGCTCACATGTGGTCAGATTTGGGGGTTGATGCCGCCTCAGTTTATGATCCAGCGACCAGGCAGTATGTGCAGACGGATGCGCATGAGTTGTTGTTCCCATGTGTGGAAGCGGTTCCTATGGGTTGGTCGTGGGCCCTTTTTCTCTGCAATGAAGCTGTTTTGAACATCTGCCGACAGCATTCTCCGTGGATGGATGGTGTTTTTAGGGAACGAAAAGAGACTCCACAGCTTGATCAATTTCGTACGTCGCTTGGGGTTTATGTTGACAATATTACCATAGTTGGCAGGGAAAAGTCGGATGTTTGTTTGCGGGCCAGTTGGGTCCGGGAAGCTTTTGAGCGTGCCGGCATCCCACTGACATGGTCACAAGAATCCCCAGTTCAGTCTCTGGAATCTGTTGGTTGTAACTTGGACTTTGTGCACAAGCGTGTTAGCAACAAGCCTCGTCGTGTTTGGAAATTTTTCCTTGCAACTCTGGCCTTGCTCAGACGTAAAAAGCTGAAGGGAAAGGTCTTGCAGATTTGGGCGGGGCATTTTACCTCGCTCTGCTCCCTTTACCCATGTGCTCTTGCGTGTCTGGAGCATATCTATAGGTTCATTGAAGTCAGCCGTGAGAAGCGCATTCAAGTTTGGAGTTCAGTGCGGTGTGAGTTAAAACTGGCTTGTGCTCTGGTGTGGTTGGCATGGCGGGACTTAGGTGCCCCATTATGTCAGACAGTTGAGGTAGGGGACTCTTCTTCATCTGGATATGCATTGATGAGCTGTCGACCGGGTCAGGATAGACTTAGACGGGCTATGGCCTCGCAGGAAAAATGGCGCTTCATTCCAATGCCTGAGAACCTTCGGAGCGCAGCTGCCAGAAAAGATGCTGAGGAGTTTGAGCAGATCCTGTTTGGAATGTTCACTGCAGCCGATTCTGGTGGAGGCCCTGGTTCTGTACGGCCTGCGGGTCTTTCCACGGGTTATGGGCATATGGTTATGGATGCTATGAGAGAAGGGTCATGGCTGGGAACGTCTGCAATCCGCTCGCAGTTTCGGGCGGCTCCTTCTAAGCGCATTGATGTTGACATCCCCTCACTGGTTGAACCTCTGGACAATTTTTTGCTGACACAAACAATTTTCGCCTTCTTTGGGCGAGGCGCTGGAAGAATGTTGATGAGCATATCAACATCAAGGAGTGTCGTGTTGCTTTGTCCTCATTGAGACGTAGCTGTCGAGTTCGAGACTTGATGTCCCACCGAAAGCTGACAGTTTCTGACAACATGGCAACAGTTTCAGCGCTTAGCAAAGGGAGGAGCTCTTCCTTTAAGATGAATAAGTTGTGCAAAGTCGCAGCAGCTTTTCAGCTTGGGTGTGGCATGCTCTGGCATCTGAGACATGTGGAAACCAAGCGCAACGTGGCTGATGAGCCATCTCGCAACTTCGAAAGAGGGGCCCGTAACCGTGAACAGAAACCTTCAATGATAGTGCCAGATCCCTGCAGTGGGCTTCTTTCAGAGCCTAGCCAGTCGAGCAAGCAGGTGACTTTTGGTGATGCGGCGAAGGGGGCTGTACCCCGTGGTAAGGGCAATTTTTTCCTGGAGTTGTTTGCAGGTACAGGTAGGCTTTCAGGAGCCATTCGAGACTTGGGTGGTGCAGTGCTTGAACCGGTCGAGATCACGAAGGATTCAGCATTCGACCTTCGTAGGAAAGAAACTCAGAGACTCATTTTGAGGTGGGTCAAAAGTGGGACGATTGGTTTTGTTCATTTGGGCACACCATGCACTATCTGGTCAAGGGCTCGTCACGGGGTCAAGAATACTATTAGGAACTTGGTAAGAGAGGCAGTTGGTGTTGAGCTTGCGTTGTTTTCATGTGAAGTTATTCTTGCGTGCAATCGAGCAGGTGTTCACTGGGCCATTGAAAATCCTAGGTCTTCTCGTCTTTTCACGTTTGAACCGCTGGTCAGAGCCATGCAGTCGGGTCCATGCTATGAGATCAATTTTGACATGTGCAGCTATGGTGAAGTTTACAAAAAAGAGACAAGCATTTTTTCTTCCCTTGGCAAGTTGCAAAAGTTGGAGCGTCATTGTGGACATCGACGGCATAGTGTCTGGCTCAAAGGTGTTACTAAGGTTGAGTTCCCTGGTGGTAAGCATGTGTTCACGAATAGGACATCGTTGGCAGGAGCATACCCACAACAGTTGTGTGAACAGTATGCAGCAATTCTTCATGATGCCAATATTTGCGTGAGCCATGGGGAAACTGACCAACTCGTCCAAGACCATTGGTCAGCTTCGATCAGGTGTTATACGCCGAAACGTAGCAAAGGCAACAATTCCGGCAAAAAGTGCCCTGTCTCGAACAGGGATCATTGCCAGAAAGAAGTCGACCTTGAGCTCCTTGAACACCAAGGGGGGCTCGAGCAGTTTTTCGACTTCATTGCCCTTGGAAGAGAACCGAAGCAAGCGTGGCGGTACCTCCAAAAAGCCAAGCCGGTGCTCTATCAGCAAATCTGACAAGTACCGAATTATTTTGGAGAGATGCCCCGCTGAGCGAGCCTTGCGAGTCAAACGAGTCAGGCCTGACACCATTGTGAGGTATGCTGGCAGTGTGGATGATTTTTTGCAATGGGCGCAGAGCAAGAGGCTTCAAGTCAAGTCAGACAGACAGGCTGACAAAGCTATGGCCAGATACTTTGATCAAGTGTTTGAGGATGGCTGCCCCTTAACCGTTGCTTCATACACATTGTTTGGTTACATAGTGTTGCGAACTATTCCTGACAGAGCGGAGCGTGACATGTTTCCGCTTAGTCGTGCGGCTCTTGCGGCATGGCGTGGTAGCCGTGCTGGTGGGTCCAGGGTTGGAATGGTGCCTCAGGTGATTTTTCACTTTGCAGCATTTTGTATTCACAACAAAGCAACCGATGCAGCAGCAGCAGTTTTATTGCAGTATGATCTGTACACACGTCCATCTGAAATTCTGAACCTCAGGGGTCGGGATATTATCCCATCAGTGCATGCGTTCAACTCTCCTTGGGGCATTCTTTTAGGAAACTCTGAGTTTGAGGAACAGACCAAAACTGGCGCAACAGATGATGTGATTCTGTGTGACAGCTCGCACCGACAGTGGGCCAACAAGCTGCTGAGATGCATTGGAAAGCGTGTTGGACAATCTGACTCTCCAATTTTCAATATCTCTCTTTCACAGTATGAAAAGCTGTTTCGTGATTTCTCAAAACTGGAAGGTCTGAAAGGTGGGCTATTTACGCCTCATGTCATTCGGCATTCTGGACCATCATATGACCTCATCAATGAGTATCGAACATTTGAGTCTATTCAAGCTCGCGGTAGATGGGCAGCGCCATCTTCAGTTGCTCGATACCGCAAGCCTGGTAGACTCTTGATGACAGCAGCAAGACTTCCTGCAAAATTTCAGCGATATACCGAACAGCCACTCCAATGGGCTCTGGAACGATTACTTATTTTTCCATGGGCCTAGGCCAGTGCCCTTTGCAATTGGGGGTATGGGTCAGTTCTTTGGATGCGTGGAAGTGATTGTGAATAGCGATCGCTTTGGAATGTTCGTTGATGATTTGCAACGCCTGTGAGTGGACAAAGGTGCTGTCTCATTCTGGGCTGGGAAGTGGAAACGGCCAGCAATGATTAGCTTGCGTTTTTTGTGCAAGTGGAAACGTGAAAGCCCCATGTTTGTGACATTTTATCCTCAAGAGCTACCCTCCACACCCACCTCTCTCTTGAGGGGTGGGTCAGTTCTTTGGATGCGTGGAAGTGATTGTGAATAGCGATCGCTTTGGAATGTTCGTTGATGATTTGCAACGCCTGTGAGTGGACAAAGGTGCTGTCTCATTCTGGGCTGGGAAGTGGAAACGGCCAGCAACATATATATATATATATATCATTTATTTATATATATATATACATGCACACGTACATATTTACGTAGCGGAACCCCAAAATGAATTTCTTTCTGATTTGAGACTTGGAATCATTTGCCCAGATGCTTAGACAGCTGATGTCAAAACCCAAAAATGGTGGTTAGAAGCAGCATTTTTTTTTAGATACAACCCATAAATCTGAGGTAACACGGACATAATTTCCGTCCCTAAAATTGGATCATTCCTCTACAGCAACAGATGGGATGGGGTGAAACCATCGAAGATGAATATTTCGATTGCTAATCAAACTTCAAACGTGGCTGGAAAATAATCCCATTAAAAAAAAATACTTTACTTCGTGTGATCCCCACCATGACATTTATACATTTTCTTACTGGCAAATCTTCTGGCATTCTATCTGACATATCTTCTGACATTCTATTTGGCATTCTATCTGGCATATCTTCTGGCATATGATCTGGCATGTCTTCTGGCATATCTTCTGGCATTCTATCTGGCAAATCTTCTGGCATTCTATCTGGCATATCTTCTGGCACTCTATCTGCCATATCATTTCTGGCATTCTATCTGGCATATCTTCTGGCATATATTCTGACATATCTTCTGGCATTCTATCTGACATATCTTCTGGCATATATTCTGACATATCTTCTGGCATATCTTCTGGCATATCTTCTGGCATATCTTCTGACATATCTATCTGGCATATCTTCTGGCATATTTTCTGGCATTCTATCTGGCAAATCTTCTGGCATTCTATCTGGCATTCTATCTGGCATATCTTCTGGCATATTATCTGGCATTCTATCTGGCATATCTTCTGGCATATCTTCTGGCATATCTTCTGACATTCTTTCTGACATTCTTTCTAACTTTCTTCTGCACATTCTTTGTCCCATATCTTCCTACATGAGGTCCGGCAGGGAACACTTGGCGTGGATACTCGCGGTTGAGGTCCGGCAGGGAACACTGGGCGTGGATGGTCGTGGTTGAGGTCCGGCAGGGAACACTGGGCGAGGATGGTCGTGGTTGAGGTCCGGCAGGGAACATTGGGCGTGGATGGTCGTGGTTGAGGTCCGGCAGGGAACACTGGGCGTGGATGGTCGTGGTTGAGGTCCGGCAGAGAACACTGTGGATCGCGGGTCGCAGTTGAGCAAGGACGACGAGGACGACGAGGAGGAGGAGGAGAGGAGGACGAGGCAGGAGGAGGCGGAGGAGGAGAAGGAGGAGGAGGCAACTGACATAAAATCTAACAACCCTCACCTGGCAGGTGGGGAAAAAAAGTTTTTGCAGCTAAGCTCCATTGAGTTCGCAAAAACTTTCCAGCCACGATTACCAAGGAATATTCAGGAGGCATTTGCCCACCGAATCGGGCCTCTAATGAGGACGCGTTACCTGCGCGAGAGCTTTGCCGACAAAAGACTCACCACCTGCGCCAGCCAATGACACCCTCCAGTAAATTAACATAGACCCTGGTAGATAGGGGTTGGAAGATTAGTTTCCACTAAACATTGGTTATTTTTAGGGTCGAACTGTTAATTTACCAGAGGGTATGAACTAAGTGATTTTTTTTCCGCACCCAGGGCCCATGATGGAGACCAGTTTAGCTTTGATGGATCTGATGGATCTGATGGATGGCATTATGGTTAGGATCCATGTTTCAAATCCAATCTGCTTGGTGGTGACTGGACATGAATTTTATTTTTCCATATGTTGGGAATGGAAGTTCATCATCCCAACTGACTTTCATATTTTTCAGAGGAGTAGGTATACCACCAACCAGCAATTTTTCTGGGGTTATAAATGATCATGATCGGGCGCCCTTTCCGACCCAAGGTGGCCAATCTGACAGGACAATGAGTTTCTGCAAAGAAAGATCCGATCCGCACGCTGTGAGAGATCCATGGTGAACATGGGATTTACCCTCTAGTAATTTAACATAGCTATTGAAAATTGCCATAGAAATAGTTGAATTGGCCATTAAATAGCATGGTGATGTTCCATCGTTTTTTTGTATGTTTACCAGAGGGTAAACCTCCATTTTCCTATGGTTTTCCTATGGTGTTCCCATTAAAACCTCCATTTTCCTATGGTAAACCTCTTTTACTATCCCATTTGGCTGATGAACAGGGCGTCAGAAACACAACTTGGATTTATGATGTTCGATTGGTAGCTGTTTACCCACTGGGCCACTGGAGGGGGATACCAAGCATTTCCTGTGGCAGGAGCAGATGTTGTGTTTGGTAATTTGGTTAAGCTCCAGGCGGATTTTGCTATTTTTTTAAGATATCACGCTAGGATTTTTTTGTGTTACATTTTTGCCTTGATCAACGGGCAGGGTCTTTTGGAATGACTTGCAGCTGGCCCTTGTTGCATGCGTGTTTGCCAGTCTTTCGTTTGAGAACTGTCAGCTATCTCGTGGTTAGGAGCGGTTCGCGGTTCGGAGCTAATTACTTATGAAGAGTTTTTGAACAAGCGCTTTTTTTTGTCAAGTTGTTCCCTGCCATATCCCAACTGGTTGGTGGTTTGGAACATGTGTCATTTTTCCATTCAGTTGGGAATTGCATAATCCCAACTGACGAACTCAATCATTTTTCAGGGGGGTAGGTGGCTCAACCACCAACCAGCCAATAATATCCCATGATGTCCTTGTTGATGGTTAAGCCTGCAGAAAAAATCCCAGGTACATCGTTGAATTCACCAATCCGGCCACAATGTTTGATCAGCAGTTTGCATGTGCTGAGCAGGCGGAGCAACGTGAGCAACGTTCTGAGCTGCAGTCGATGTGTTTTCTGTTTCCACCGGTCCTTGATCCAGAAAATGTGAGATTACATTGCGATTTAATGGGAAGATACAGGAAATCCATTATGAATGGAGGTTTGAATGGATGCTCATGGGTGTATTAATGGATAATCTGGATTTGCTCAAGATGATGTCTGAAAAAAGTCCCAGGAAATCCACCAAACTTGGGGGATCTATAGTACAGTTGGAATTTTACTTTTTGGTGGTTCCTGAAGAAATCCAAATGGTTATAATTACAATGGCATTTATTTCTGGTTGGTGGTTTGGAACATGAATTTTTTGACTTTCCATCCAGTTGGGAAGTTCATCATCCCAACTGACGAACTCCATCATTTTTCAGAGGGCTAGGTTGAAACCACCAACCAGATTTCTACGGATTAATTATTGATTAATGTTTATAATTGATGTTCATCCATTCTTAATAGTCATACCCTCTGGTAAACTAACATAACTATGGAAAATCACCATTTTTAATGGGAAAACTCACTATTCTATTGCCATTTTCAATAGCTTTTTGTATCTTTACCAGAGGGTAACACATAAATTTTGAGCTTCGACCAACGAACCAACCGCCTGATTTCATGGCATTTCTTTGGGATTTGGCCAGTGGCAAAAGGGTGATTCTCATGGAAGATTTCATGGATCTACCTTCTGGTAAGCGTTTACATAGCTGTAGAAAGTCCCCATGTAAAAGTGAGTATTTTTTAGGGGATCTATTGGGAATATTCCTTTAGAACTGAGTTCGTCTCCAACTGGAACTGTCAATTTTAAGTGCCAGGGAATCTTGCAGAACTACATCTGGCTGCAGCCTGAGAGAACAAAGCAAGAAACGGATCCATGCCATGGTTTGGATACCCAGAAATGGCAACCCAGGGCAATGATCAACCAGTAGGTTCAGGTGGACAAGCCCATTCTTGTCGTGCTGTTCTCTCCTGTTTCACTTATCAATGGATTGGTGAGCAGGAAAATCTCAACCGGAAACCATGGTGCTATCAAATTTCTTGGGGCTTTAACATGCTTTAACTGTAGTAGATTATCCGATTTTCCCACCAATCCTTGGTGTTTCACTAAGGCTGTCATTGCTTTGCTTGGTTTTGGCTCCCACCTTTTTCTCAGCACTTCGAACGCTGCACCGGCGGCAGGACTGGATATCGGCAGGGAGGATAGAGGATGCCGATAACCAACGTGGCAATTGAACCCTAATTTAAATTATGGAGCTTTGCAATCTTAAATATATGGGATGTGATGACTGTTATGGGAATATTCATCCAATGTATGATATTTATGGGATGCTCAACCCTCCCCGATTTTCACCCATGTTCACCGATTTTTAAGGGGAAATTCATCTCTAAATCGGTGAACATCTCAATGCTGGGAAGGCTTTTGATGATATGAATGATATGGGATAAGCTGTGATAAGCTGCTAGTCACCCAATAAAGAGCAGCATCCCATATTGGTTGGTCAATGATATGACCCCAATTGGTTAATGACCCCATATAAACCCAATGAATGAGATGACCCCAATTGGTTGGTTTCCATGGGATGCTTTATATCGGCGCGCCTCAAAATTCTCGGTTCCTCTCTGGATGATCTGCGATATGGGTGACCCACAAAAATCCCAAGACTTAGATAATACTTGTTCAATGGTGACTTAATGGGATTTAATGTGTATATAATGTTAAATGATGATTAATGATGTAATTTCCGGAGAATACCCTCTGGTAAACTTACAAAAAGCTATTGAAAATGGCCATAGAAATAGTGGATTTACCCATAAATAGAATGGTTATTTTCCATGGTTATGTTAGTAACTATTAATGTCAACCCTGGATTAATAAACGATGATTTATGAGAATTAGGGGGTACTCCTCCAATAGTCATAATCTGATACTTAAATGGTACCCTCCCAATTAAACAGCCTAGAGGTTTATTAATCCAGGGTTGACATTCACTAGTATGGGAATGATTAGTTACCTCAATTGAATAAGCCATAATATCCCAGAATATACATAACTAGTGGTAAGCATCAGGTACGTCTGGAAATAGTTGATGATAGTAATCCCCGCTAAATTTAGAAATACCCCCTTAGACGCCTTGATTTCACATTGGATCTATTCATTTTAGGGGGTGCCATATGGTGGCGTAAATTTGGGGAAAAAGATTACCTTGGAACAACAGACGCAAATTGCAGAAAGTCGCCAGAGTAGCTGTTCATCCTGGCACTGATGTTAGAGTATTTGCCTGCTGCGAGGCTCACAATGATGTCTCGGCCCTCTTCTTTACAGCAGCTGCCTTTTTCGGAGTACGCGCAGGGGGCCCTGAAAGTGGGAGCCAAGACACTACGGTACAACAATGCACAACATGTCATTTCTGACTGGTGGATGATTCCAAAATGTTCCAAAACTTGATTCAGCAAGCAAAATTTGGATCATGATCACTAGGTCAATCTTAGATGGGTAGACGCATGTAGACACTAATCCTTCAGCCTTTTGGTAGGGGATTATCTACGTTCACCAGCTCAAACTTTTCAATTTTTTGAAGGGTATCTGGCTGATTGGCCATGGGGAATGGCTGGGATATATTGGGGAAGATGAATATTAATAGGATATAATAGGGATGATATGGCATGATATAGTTCAAAAAAAGTTGATTCGCGAATTTTTCGGCAACTAGGTAAGGAACTTGGCCATGTTTACAGGAATTAATGGATGTTAAATAATGAATGTTACCCTCTGGTTATTTGTTACATAGCTATTGAAAATGGCCCATTTATAGATGGTTTACCTATTGAAGATGGTGATTTTCTATAGCTATGTTAGTTTACCAGAGGGTGATCTGATTAAATGATGATTATAATGGAATATGATTGATTTGTTTAAACATTATTTAGATAATGTTAATCAAATGACTTTCAAACCAGCAAAAACATCTCAGGTCTGGCTGTTTACAGTGCATTTGATCGTCTACTCACACAACGGCATGGGCTCGGCACTCAGGGTTGAACGGTCCATTTCGGACCAGAGAGGTGACATGTTTTCATGTACCCTCTGGTAAACATACAAAAAACGATCGAAAATCACCATGCTATTTATAGGAAAACCAACTATTTCTATGGCCATTTTCAATAGCTTTTTGTATGTTTACCAGAGGGTATTCTCCGGAAATCAAACGTTGCTTGCTGGAAAATCCCTAAACTAAATGGAGGTCTTAATGGGAAATTCATCTATCTGGCCAAATTATAACGACCTCACTGTTCTCCCGAACGTTAATCAGGGAAATCATCCCCAAATTGCCCAACTATTCAGGTTAGTGAAATATCATAATTTACCCATATAGTGTATCATTATGGATCATACATGATTCTACATGACTTAATCTGGATAAGTTATCACTAAATTAGTGAAATATTACAATTTACCCAGATCTATTATATAAATCGGTGATTTTCACTTGCCACGTTTGCCAGAGGTCCTGATCCCCCATTGATAGGTGGCTGATCCCATTATTTATAGGGTTTCAAACACCCAAGGTGGTGCAGGATTTCTTCCATCCACAGTAGTGGTGCTAAATTGGGAGAATTTTCGCCCAGTTGATGTAGGAATCCATTTGGACTCTGCTTTCACTGCGGCACAGGTTGGTGACGGTTGGTGGTTTGGAAGATTCTTCAGTGTCCAACCATGTCCAAGCCATGTGGGCTATGGAAAATCATGGGAAATCACCATTTTTCATAGGTAAATCATCTATAGATGGGCTATTCTCCATAGCTATGTTAGCTTAAAAGAGGATGATCTTCATTGACAAGCATGTCCCAGGAGGGTTGAAGCCAACAATCAGATTAGTTCCTTTTTGCTGGCCCTAGTCCATTGGCAATGCGTGTTTATTACTTTTTCATAAACTTCAACCCTGGCTGTTCTTGGCTGTATCACCGAAACCATATCCTTATACTGTGCCATGTCTATAGTTATATAGATACATATGCAGTTGAACCGTTTTGCATAGCAGACATAGCATTGTATACCTTTACAATGCCTTGGGTGGAGATTCTATATAGAGTAATTAGATTGCGGAGTAGCCAAACATTTGTATATATGTACCTGTTGGTTTACACAGAAAATTTATGTGCACATGGAGATATCATGCATATGCGTGTGTGCATTGCTATGACGCTGATCAAGCTTCATCTCGCTTGATCCCGCTTGATTCCGCTTGATCCCCCCCAGTAAAAAGGTTGGCTTATAAACAATAGTAACTAGTTCCATAACCATATATCTACCATAAAGCCAACAATGAAATTAGAGTTTATAAACACACCAACTTAGCGATTTAGCTCACTGCATCCCCAGTGGTGTTTGGATCTGTTTGTTTAGGCCTGGGCATGCTCCTCTTCGTAGCACAGTTCCTGGACTTTTTGTCCACGACCATGGCCATGCTGGTCCTGGTGGCACTGGTGCATGGAGTCTACGTGGTGAGGTCGGGTCGGGGGGCCGGCAAGCCGAAATCCGAAAGTGGTTGGATGGTATCCAACCATGGAAAGCTGGATTTATGGTGTGTGTATATATATATATTATATACATATTACAAGCCCCACATGGCGGATCAAAGAGTCAAAATGACAACAATGCGGATACAATCAATGTAATAGGGATTTAATGTCAACCCTGGATTAATAAACCCCTAGGCTGTTTAATTGGGAAGGTACCATTTAAGTATCAAATCATGACTATTGGCGGAATACCCCCCTAATTAATAAACCATGGTTTATTAATCCGGGGTTGACATTATATTCTTTAATATCCTTCAATATTTGTTGTGTCTTGGTGGCTATGGACTTTAGGGAAGGTCTTGAACACATCTGGGATGAATCATGGGATATTTACCTTCTGGTAAACATACAAAAACGATGGAAAATCAAACTTTTTAATAGGTAAATCAACTATTTCTATGGCCATTTTCAATAGCACACTGTTAGTTTGCCAGAGGGTAATTCCTATTAATACCCCCATTTTGGTTTGGTGAATTCCCACTAAAATACCATGAAATTACCAGAGGGTAACCACTTTCATGACGATTTACTCCAAAGTATTGCAATTATGGTAGCGAAAATGAGGCCTTATCTCGGCGCCACATTTTTCAAACAATCCCAAGTGCTGCAGTCGCGGTGAAAGACAAGAACGCCCCCCATATGTCATGGAAAGAAACATGATTTTCTGTACATGTAGGTTTTTCTGGTTGGTGGTTTGGAACATTTTTTATTTTTCCATTCAGTTGGGAATGTCATCATCCCAACTGACGAACTCCATCATTTTTCAGAGGGGTAGGTATACCACCAGCCAGTCATTCCATCCATAATAACTATAGGATTTTTCTAGTGCTACTTATCCTGGTTGGTGCTTTGGAACCATAAAAGCCCAACCCCTTAGAAAAGAGCCCAACTTGCCGCTGTGCTGCCTTTGGCAGTTTTCACAACAAGACCAGTCCATTAAGGTTGCAAGTGTAGCTGTGGTGAAAGTTGATATATTGTCAAAAAACATCAAAAAGCACTTGCATATAGATATAATTAATGTATCGTTAGTCTTATTTATATGAATATGAATATAAATCCAATGATAATGAATATATGTATATATATGTGTGTGTGTGTGTACACCACCCAGCAAAAAGTAAAAACAACAACAGGAAAAACAATGGTGAAATGTCTGCATATCGACTACAACATCCCTAGAAAACGATGTTTCCACCTCTTTACTTGTTCCCATTATATAATATCCCTGTGCAATCATAATTCGTAAAATAGTAGCAATCATCTCTATCCACGAAGGGAATGATTGTTTCGCGCTCTTGGCTGCCCCATTTGTTGGGTTGCTGCGCTACTCGCCCCTGACCCTGGGTCAGTCTCATCTGTTGAGATGGCGATGGAGAGATATCTCTATCCACCATTCCACCATCATATCCTCTTATACTCCCATATAACCTCTATAAAATGCCTATGTAATCCCTTTCAAATCAAAAAAAATCAGCATGAATATCCCATGAATATCCCATTCAAAATCCCTTTGAAATCCCAAAAAATCATCCAATAAATCGCTATAAAATCCCCATCAAATCCCTACAGACCTTGATGCATCGCCGGCAGACCCTGCATCCCCGTCGGCTCCGCCGAACGCACGGCGCTGATGAGGGTGCCGCGCAGGGCCCGTGGAGGGCGCAAACGGGTCGATTCAAAGCTGGCTACATGGGAAAGCCGTGGAAATCCACAACAAATAGGGATACAAAGGTCAATTTTACTAAAGGGTACAAACTAATCCTGACTAGTCAAAACTTTAGTCTTTTCGTATCAATGGGAATATCTACGTTCACCAGCAAAGAATTTGTCATTTTTTGCAGGGTATCTAAGATTGGCAATGGGTTGAATAGAGATTTGTCATCAACACATAGCCGGTTGGTGGTTTCAAACATTTTTGGAATTTTCCAGAATATATGGGATAATCCTTCCCATTGACTACTATTTTTCAAGATGGTTAAAACCACCAACCAGATAGGGGTTTTGCTGCAATTTAGTGAATATCAATTGAGATTTTGTTTGTATCACAATGAATATCTATGGGAAAAGGATGATATAAAATAATCAGACGGGGCTGGAAAAATCCACTATAAATGGAGATGCTTAATGGGAAGGTCATAGGGGAATCATGAGAAAATTCGGAAAAACATGATAATGGAGGTTTATTGCTGGAAAATCATCGAAGTAAATGAGTGATTTGTCATTGCTTTGTTTGATTACTGGAGGGCGAATATGCACATATACATATACATATACATATACACTTTGTTTATGTTTATATACAGTATCCCCAAAAAAAAGATAGATAAATATACATATATACATATACATAAGTTTGCGAAAAAATGGTGGGAAACATCAAGCAACAAAAGGAGTTGACGATGAACATGGCGGTTATTCTCCATGCTTTATGGTTACCAGTAGTACCGCACAAGGCGGTGGCGGAAGTTTCAGAATAGGAAACCTATAGGAGACGTTGGTTGTTGTGAATCACGGATGGCAGAGCGAATCCACTGATTGACCGAAAGGTGGTTGGAGTTGTGTTTGCTGGAATGGTTGCAATGGTTGCAGTGGTCACCTCACCCACAACTGCTGGATGTAGTGTGATGTACTGCAACTGTAGTTGTAGTTGTAGGGTAGTGGAGTTGTAGTTGTGGTGTAATGTAATTAGTGTAGTGTAGTTGCAGTCATATAGTTGTAGCTGTAGTTGTTTTGTAGTTGTAGTTGTTGTAGTTGTAGTTGTAGTTGTTGTTGTCGTTGTTGTAGTTGTAGCTGTAGTTGTTGTGTGGTTGTAGTTGTTGTTGTTGTTGTAGTTGTTGTTGTTGCTGTTGTTGTTGTTGTTGTAGTTGTAGTTGTCGTTGTCGTTGTCGTTGTTGTTGTTGTTGTTGCTGCTGTTGTTGTTGTAGTTCTAGTTGTAGTTGTAGTTGTAGTTGTAGTTGTTGTGTAGTTGTTGTAGTTGTAGTTGTTGTAGCTGTAGTTGTTGTGGTTGGTGTTGTTGTTGTTGTTGTTGTTGTTGCTGTTGTTGCTGTTGCTGTTGCTGTTGCTGTTGCTGTTGCTGTTGCCGTCGAAGTTAGGGTAGTTAAGTTAGTGAAGTTAGTTAAGTTAGTCAAGTTAGTTAAGTTAATCAGTGTCTACTTTTTCGACATCTTCACGTCAAAAAAGGCTCAAAACCCGCAGTTTTTTACACTTTTAACTTCCAAATATGCTTCGCGCCACAACGGCGTGCGCTTTTTCGAAACTCCACATCTCAGCCTCCAAAAGTGGTCCGAACCCCTGGTGCTTTGCACATTTTGACTTCGAAATGTGCTTCGCGCCGCAACGGCGTGCACTTTTTCGAAACTCGACCTCTGAGCCTCCAAAAGTGGTCCGAACCCCTAGTGTTTTTAACATTTTGACTTCGAAATGTGCTTCGCGCCACAACGGCGTTCACTTTTTCGACATCGGAACTTCCAAAAGTGGTCCGACCATGGTGTGTTTTGTACATTTTGACTTCAAAATGTGCTTCGCGCCACAACGGCGTGCACTTTTTCGACATCGGAACTTCCAAAAGTGGTCCGACATTGGTGCGTTTTGTACATTTTGCCTTCCAAATGTGCTTCGCGCCACAACGGCGTGCACTTTTTCGACATCTCAACTTCCAAAAGTGGTCCGCTCCTCTAGTGTTTTGTCCATTTTGACTTGGAAATGTGCTTCGCGCCACAACGGCGTGCACTTTTTCATGTCTCATCTGGCCAGCTGGCTCCGCACCCGCCGCTTTAGCGAGCCTACTTTTCGACCCTCCGGAGCCACAAATCATTGGAAAAACACAGTGAATCTCGACTTTCCTATCTTTTCGCGCATCTACCTCTTCTTTCTTCTGATCTTGTCTCTTCTGACTCTTCTCACCTCTGCTTTTCAACTGTCCATATTGTCGGAAGTTTCACTTCTAAACTTCCTTCGATTATTTACAGTTAATAGCAGTTTAAGAAAAAAACTACAGTTATATAGTACTGCATCAGTTTAAGAAAAAACATGTTTATATAGTAACTCAACAATAGCGATTAATGACATTCTACGGTTCGATGTTTTTTGGGTTGCTATAAGCAACAAATCGTTCGATCCATAGGCGAAACGGATCGCCAGGTGACTGGTTCCTTTGGCGCGACCTTCCTTCTGTCCACGCTCTTCTGCGGCTTCAAGGCAGAATCCAGCGGTCAGTGGAAATGTTGGGTGTTTTATCTTTCATGGCCTGTATATTACATATACACACACGCACATACACACACATAGTATATATATATGAATATATATATATATACATGAATATATATATATATGTCGTCTTCTTTCATTGATTGGATTGGAAAATGGTAAGTGTACTATACTGGATGAAAAATCCTAGAAAAATGACTGGACAATTACTTATACATGGTGGATTTTGAGGAAGCCATGTTTGATGACACCGGAGGCTATACCAATCAATTATATTTCTTATGTGGATGTCACCTATATACCCCACTGTGCATATGTATATAGAGAGATATTTCACCCACTTACATGTATATGATAGTATCATATAATTCTATTTAAGTATATGTAACATGCGCAATTACACAGTATATATAATTGTCTTTCATTACATCACTATTAAAAATATAGGTTACCCTCTGGTAAATTCACGAAGACCCTGAAAATCACCATTTGTTATAACATCCACATATAGATTCAATATACAACTGCGATGGGCTACTGGATTAGAACATCTCAAAGTAGATTATATCATCCCAAAATAACCAATCTATTGGGCCATTTAAGTATTAATCTGTAACCATTCACAATTACACAGAAGTACATCATTATCTTTCATTACATCACTATTAACAAACAAAACAACAATCTATTGGGGGTCTTATAGATTATAGAAAGTAGTAAGCCCAATCATAAACCTCCCATTGAGGGGGATAGTATTATTGCTAATAGGTTTCATATTATATTTCCATTATACTATATCATTGCAATATTATATTTCCATATTGTATTAGTGCTAACTGATAGTATTATCTTTCATTATTTTATATCACTATATAGTATATATGTATATATACACATAATTATCTTTCATTACATCACTATTAAAAAATATATACCCTCTGGTAAACTAAAACAATTATGGAAAATCACCATTTTTAATGAGTAAATCAACTATTTCTATGGCCATTTTCAATAGCTATGTTAGTTTATACCAGAGGGTTTGGAACATGTTTTTATTTTCCATATATTGGGAATAATCATCCCAACTGACGAACTCATATTTTTCAGATGGGTAGGTATACCACCAACAAGGTATATATATATATAGATAGTTCTCTTTCATTACATCAATCTTTAAAAAAATATAAGTTCCATTTCCCCCTTAGGTGACCCCGCTCAGGTGGACGGACCCATCAGCCCCTTTGGTGTTCTGCGAGGTCCGGCTGCGATGTCCCTCGGTGCGGCACAGGGTGGCACAGCCGGTGGCAAAGCCAGAGCAAAACATGGGAAAAAGGTAAGCAGAATCATGGAAAACATGGGAAAATACATGAAAATACACTATAAATGGATGTTTTTGTTGCGGAAATTTTCACTATATATATATGTTTTAATCATCTGTAAGTGGAGGTTTTATTAGGGAGAATCATGTATAAATGGAGGTCTAAATGGGAAAAATCATCTATAAATATTGGATTGTGCATTGCCATCTTTGATTACCGGATGGTATTTGATTGTTTGTCCAAAACGACCATGGTTCCTAGATGTGTCCAGCTTCTGTTTTCAACACCGGTGGTGTAAATCACCTTGGAAGTGTTGAAGACAATTTAAAAGAGTATGTTGTGTAGCTGGGTAGATACATAATGATATCATATGTTTTTATATATCTATCTATCTATCTATCTATCTATCTATCTATCTATCTATCTATCTACCTATCTATCTATCTATCTATCTATCTATCTATCTATCTACCTATCATATGTTGTTTATATATCAATAAATATAGATATATCATATACCATATATCCCCATGAATTTTCTTTGGATCTCTTGGAATCCGCTGTGTCCCAGCGTCGAAACTCTAAGGCCTTATTTGCTGAGCAGGACGATTACAGGTGCCCCGAGATCAGTCAAGACTCGCGGTGACTGAGACTCAAACAATATTAACTTGTACATACCTATACCAAGCTATAGACCATTATTAACCTATATTACCCAGTGAAATGGCGTGAGTTCCGACGCGCCCAGATGTGCTCCTCACTTTTTCAGGCGTTTTCTGCCTCAACCAGGGCTTCACCCTTGCGCAGGCGGAGCGGTCCAATTTCCACGTGCAGATGGGTAGAAAATGGTAATTTAGCAATTTAGCATTCCCATATATTCAATGGTCATTGGAAGAATCGAATATGTTCAAATAATGGATTTTCTCTAGAATTTTGTTAAGTTCCGATATTCCCATTGGTTGAAAATGGTGATGGAATCAAAAAACAATCAAGAGAACGATTTTCGGAATGAAAACAATCAAATGATGGACTGAAAATAGTGCTGGGATGCGTATTTGAAATTCAGAATCACTCAATAAGAATTGGGGAATTTGTCATCCCATAGAGCGATTCCGTTCATTTTACCAACGGCTAAACCTCAGCGGTCAAAGAGCCATCTCACTCTTTTGGGGGAAATCATTCCCAGATTTTATATACATATGTATATATATATATATGCATACTTAACATCAACAATTAATATCAATATTTTCAACTATATATATATATTCAGCAACACATTTCATTCACCTCACCCTGTAACTAATTTGATTTTTTGATCATCATGGAAAATCCACACGAAAACTCTCGAAAAAAACAAGGGGGCCCTGCACAGGTTCCAACAAAACAAGCAGAGAAAATGCATGTTTTTTGGCAATCAAACATATAAAATGATGAACATGAATGTTTTTTCAAAAAAAAATGCAAAAATATGGGAAAACCAACTACAATAACTAAACAAGGGTTTCCAAATCTTTTTCCTGCCACATGTTTTTTGGTCATCAAACCATGGGATGTTCCAGCATCTTCCAGCAGCGGTCCCTGTCGCCATGTTGGATGATCCCATAAATCCGATTCACATTCAGCAAAATCTTATGAAAGCCCCATTTAAATCCCATTACGAAACCCCATTCATATCCATGAAATCCCAGTTCATATCCATTATATCACATCCATGAAAAGCTGCATTAAACCACTCCCATTATTTCACCATGAATATCAAGATCCATGAAAATACCCCATGAAATCCATGAATACACCCATTAGACCCCATGAAATTCCCTGAAAAAAAACAGCAAAAATCCCATGAAGTTCCTACGTGTTGATGGTTTTCCACCTCCATTGCCGTTTGGGTTCTCAGGCATCGGAGGCTGCAGACAAGAAACCCTTCATCCTCAGGTGAAGCAACATGAGCTGTCAAGGATAAGGTTTATAGTGACTATATAGGGGTTATATTATATGGGAATTTTTTGAGGATATAGTGATTATTTCAGGGGAAACGGGAATGATATAGGCAAAACCGGCTTGATATGGGTTTATGGGGTGATATGGTGGAAATCATGGATTGGAAGCAACATGAACTCCTCAGTCTATTTCTGGTTGGTCGTTTGGAACATGACCTTTATTTTCCCCAATAGTTGGGATGATTTTCATATTTTTCAGGGGGGTTGAACCACCAATTAGATTTTATAATTAATATGCTTTCCCAATGGATTTAATGGTGGTTGTCTGTGATTGTGGGCGCTTCTTTTTCTAGCTGCTAGCTATGATAGACGAAAATGTAGATTGAAACAGCCAACATACAAGCATGTGAATTTTACCAGCAATAAACAGCAATCATAGGTGTGTCATACCTATGACATAACCATCAAGAACGGAGACGACGGTGACCCGGTGCGAAGCAGTGAACTGAAATTGTATGGGTTGACACGGGCAAGCATCAAGACAGTCTCAGCCGTCCTGGGGACGGCCGTGGAAACTGCAGGTTTGCCTTCTTATCCTCGGCGTGGCTTCTCATCATGCCTGTTGGGCACTCAGCCGATGGTAATCCCTGGGTGGGTCCATTTGGAGAACGACCCCCATGTTTCGCAACCAACGAAGACATCATTGTTGGATTCGCATGATATCAATGATATCCCAATTTTCAGGGGATATGCCCCTTTATGTTTCCAATTATCCCTACTATTTCCTGCATATACCACACTACAGCAACCCCAAAAACATTTTCAGAAAATAGTCAATTTAATCGATTTACCATCTAAATGTTCTGGAAACTGGATTTTACCAAAGAAAAGATATCATGTAATTATATCATGTATATCATGTATATCATGTATATCATTATATGTATATCTATATGTATTTATGTCTATATCTATATCAATATCAAAATTTAATTGATATATCCGATATTGATATCAAAATATGATTATTATAGATTAGAACAATATTTTGTTTTTTCTAGACTATTATATTTATCCTGATCTAATCTATCCCTGCGGTGTTGCTACATATTTTGCCCATTTTCTCCATGCTTTCTTCGCCTCCGAGTTCATCATGCTCTTCTCGAGCGAAGATTCCTGGCATCGAGAAGCCGTCAGGGGATCCCAGATCAGCTTCGCCGTCCACCGTCGGCGTCGGGATACCCGGATAGGTTATGTCAAAATAGCTATTGAACATGGCCCACTCGAAATAGTGGATGTACCCATTGAAAATAAGGATTCATAAGTATCAATAAGGATTCATATGGTGATTTTCAATAGTTTTTTGTATGTTGACCAGAGTAAAATATGTGAAAATACACTATAAATCATGGGGAAATCATGGGAAAATAATAGGAAGATCATGGGAAAATACACTATGAATGGAGGAATTATCCATTCAACTGGTATTTTAGATGGTGATTTTACTGGGAATTCACCAAGCCAAAATGGGCGTATTTATAGGAATTACCATCTAGTAAACTAACAGTGTGCTATTGAATATGGCCATAGAAATAGTGGATTTACCGAACGTACAAATGGTGATTTTCCGTAGTTTTTTGTATGTTTACCAGGCCGGGTATCTTGGGGCCCACCGCGTTTTTGAGAAGGGTTACCTTCGATGGAAAACACGGAAAAAACGGGGTTAACCATCAAGAAATGCGGATTTTTCATGGGCTTTGATGGAAATATCTTGGGAATAGAATGGGAATCTTCAAGCGTGGACTGCTGGAGATGGCGCTGGAAAATCGCCGGAAGTAAGTTTTGCAGTTTATAGCTGGGAAAATCCTCGAACAGCATTGAAGTCAATGGGAATTCCAGGATCCTAAAATGGAGGTACTGTACCATATAAGGCCATATTTTGGGGGGGTATCCCCTTACATAGCCCTGAAATATAGGCCTTATATATGGTAGGTACCTTCATTTTAGGTTCCTGAAATTCCCATTGATGCATGGTCAGTTTCCAGCTAGCCATGTTTGATTCGCCGGGGGTATCTTCGAAGTGTAAGTTGGTGCATAACCCCCATCTAGCTGGGTGTGTCCAAGAATTTGGCTGGCTTAGGACCTCATTTTCCTTCTCAAAATTACCATAATAATCACCATTTCAAATGATCTAAACCCACAAATTCCCTAAATTCCTTGGTTTTACCCCCCATAAATTCATTTGGCTGCGACCTCAGTGGTCTTGTTGGGCCTTGCAAAACCAGATATCTTACGTTTCTGCTGGAGAGTTGGGCGTTTTGGTTAGATCTCCCATGTCTTCAATGGGAATTCCAGGATCCTAAATTGGAGGTACTGTACCATATAAGGCCATATTTTGTGGGGATATTCCCTTACATAGGGCTTACACAGGCCTTATATATGGTAGGTACCTCCAATCTAGGATCCTGGAAAAGCCATTGATGTCTTGCTTAGCCAAGCCCCGTTGGGCACCACAAAATCCAGGTGATCATGGACCTGACGACGGCTGCGGCCTTTAGCATCCTGCTCTGGGACTTCTGGCGCCTTGCCATGGGAGGTTTATGGGTAAATATCGGGAAATATATAGGGTTAAAGCGGGTTTTCCTGTAAATTGGAATATAGTATGCCATTGTTTTTGGGTGTTCCTTTATTTATAGGGATATAAGAAGAGATATTTTATGATAGGGATATGGGTATGGACATGTAGAGATAGAATCAATCAGTGATGATTGATTGATGATTATATGGGATTAACCTTGAGAAATAATTACCCAAGAACATGGGATTGAATGAGATTTCATGGGGATTGAATGGGGGTTTGAATAGGTATTTAGCCAACAATGATGAGATATGATATGATTTAATGGGGATAAGGGAATGATATACCCAACTTGATATGATAGTCTGATAGTCGGTTGCGTCTGAAAATTGGGTCCGTCCAGCCATTTTGATGGGTAGAATGTTGATAAACGCTAGGAAATTTGAAGGTACCCTATTCTCACGCAAACTCAAATGTAACACGGAACCCAAAAATTCGCAGAAATATCGGAAAAAATCGGACAATCATCTTGAGACCCCGCAGTTCTATCTTAAATCTAGGGGCGAGTATTGTATGGCATTGTTTCTTCGAAAAGTTTGGAATAGCAACTTCAGGTGATTGAAAACTATTCCATAGTATGTCGCTGTTGAGGAGCATTTTAAGATTCCGTGTTCAGTTTTTGATGGATAAACCCCATACATTCCCAAATCCCCAGAATCAACAAGGGTTTACGCTTATGAATCCAGAGTTGACAGCGTGAATGTGCTAGATGTTGATTCCATTGTGGTTGGCTCGCGAGTCAAATGTCCTATTTTGGCTCGTGGAAACCGTGCTGCTGAACCCACTTGTGGAAAACAAAACAATACCCGATTTTGATTGATGCTTATGATCCTGGCCCATTAGGTGCTTGAAATCTGATCATGTGGCATTAGCTGTTTGAAATATTATCGGTAGGTTTCATCAAGGTCCTCATCGTCTACTCCTAGGACCAAACGACAATGTTTCAATAATCCACCATTTTTTGAAGATGCCCATCATTGACGGACTATATCCCGCACTTCATAATGTTAAAAGTTCTAGTTCATAATGCTGGTTGAAATCACAATAAATCCCAGACTGGTTGGTGGTTTGGAACATGATGATGGTGAATAGTGGTTAACAATGGTTAATAATGGTTAATGATGGTTAATAATGGTATTTCCGTTTCAAACATTTTTGGAATTTTCCATTTCATTTATGGGATGTCATCCCAACCCCATTGACGAACTCCATCATTTTTCAAGATGGCTATTACACCACCAACCAGAGATATATTGCTAGCTGATGGATGGTTCATGGATTTATTCCCTAAAATATGGTAATTTCATGTAGTGTGTGAGTAAGACAATTAATAAATCACTATAAATCACTATAAATCCCAGACATTTCGATAAACTTGCCCATTTTGGATCTTTTTTCTCTCCCTGGTGTGTTAAATCATGGTGTTCAATCCTGTTCAAAATCCCCATGGTTTGATGGTTAAACCCAGCCCATTCACCGTGGAAAATCCATTTACCCTCTGGTTATTTAACGTAGCAAACTGGAAAATCCACCCATTTTTCAGTTTGGGTAAGTCACCTTCTGAATCATCTATAAATTTCATCAATGGGCCATTGATCCATTGTCCATAGCTATGTGACAAATAACCAGGAAGTACCCTCTGGTAAACTAACATAACAATGGAAAATCACCATGTTTAATGTGAAAATCCACTATAAATGGGCCATTTTCAATAGCTATGTTAAATCACCAAAGGGTAATTTGTTTATGATTGAATCTAAAGTTTTTCGCGGTAACTACATGTCTGACCATGGCTTACTGGAAATCCCCGATTTATACTTGATTTTCCCAGCGAACTAAACCTCCAGCCATGTGGAGGATTTTCCAGCCATATTTGATTATCCCATGAGATTCCCATTGGTGTCATCTTATGTCCATGAAATCCCATTGATATCCATTCATATTCAATACCCTCTGGTTATGTCAAAATAGCTATTGAAAATTGCCATTTATAGTGGATTTACCCATTGAAAATGGTGATTGTCCATAGTGGTTTCAAACAAATGGCTGGTTGGTGGTTGGTGGTTTCAAACATGTTTTATTTTCCAGTTCATATATGGGATGTCATCCTTCCCATTGACGAACTCCATCATTTTTCAAGATGGTTATTGCACCACCAACCAGATTTATATTCATTGAGACATCCCTTAAGACATTTGGGCCCAAGGCCCAGCCGTTTCGGAGCCCTGTTCAGCTGCATCAAGCCAACTGCAACCTGTCTCACGGGATTCAGGCGATGAATTTGATGGAACTGTTTTTCAGCAAGAATGTTTTTTTCAATGGATTGGTTTAAGGGAAAATCTGAACCGGAAACCATGGTGTTTACCATCAAATATGGGTTTTCCCTGTAATTTTTCCCATCATCCAATTCTATGAATTGTTCATTGGATTTAATGGATATGATATCATGGATTTGTTCATGGGATTTATATCATGGATATCGGATTGAATGGGGTGATTAAATGAATGTTAATGTACATCTTCATGGAATTTCTGAGTGAGATTTTTGGGGGGCTTTAGTGGGATATGTATGGGATCGACATGAGATAATCAAACATGGCTACCCGGGTTGAATTTCCCGAACTCAATGGAGGTTTAGTTCGCTGGAAAAAACAACTATACATAGGAGTTTTTCCAGCCATGTTTGATTACCGGGTATACATCTCGGGGATGGTAAAGGCCAACCAGCTGCAATATGTTTTGTAATGTCTGAATGATTCACTGGGCTAACATTGAATGTCAACATGTTTTACATTAATTAAAATCACAGTTTTATATCAACTTCATTATAAGTATACTATGAATGTGTTTTAATGTTGTCTAACTTCTAGTATGATTTAGTTGAAGGATATATCGATATTTGATATATTTGGGGATGGGGCTGGTGCCTTGGCAAGGGATAAGGCTCTTGCCCAAAGTGCAGCATGGGACCATGGTACCGGTGGCGCCAAGGAGCAATTGGGGTATCCATAAAAGCCCCAACTGGGGAGCCAGTTGGAGCTAAGAAATTCCCAACCATATCTGGTTGCTGGTTTGGAACAATTTTTTTATTTTTCCACATATTGGGAATAATAATCCCCAACTGACGAACTCATATTTTTCAGAGGGGTTGAAACCACCAACCAGGGTAGTTGAAACCTCTGTGTTCGCATGGAACAACTGATGTCCTAGTTGTCCATCAGAACAATCCATTGATTCATGGGAAAATGATCTAAAGTGGCTCCAGGATCATTTCAGTACCGGGATCGCAATAGGGTGGAAGAGGAATATGAGCTTTCCTATGGATGGTTGTGCACACAACACACGACACTTGTAGAAGAGAATGGTGTTTTTAAATAAATGACAAAATAAACGATTATAAAGCATAGATACGCCAAACACAGAAAAAGCATGTATACACGCAATATATATGCATATTGAAAAACATTATATACATCGAACCTACTGCCAATGACCGTAGATATAGAAAAATCAGCATTTATAGATGACTTCCTGAGGTTCCCCACTTCCCCATAGGTTTTCCAATGTCTTGCATATCTTTTTTGGCGTTATTTACCCAGATTTTTTTGTGGGTGAAGCGTGGATGAACTGAGGAGCGGTTGCATCCCTACTCTGAGTCTGGCCCTTGGTCATTTCCGTAAGATGTTCACTGGGATTCACGCAAGACATGGCAAGTTTAATGGAGGGAAATGAGCCAATCTAGACATTTCTCGACCCTTTGTTTCAGAGAAAAAAAGATCGAAAGATGTTGGATCATGTCTCGAAAAAAAACTGCTTGGTGGTTTAGAATTTTTTTTTGACTTTCCATAATAATTATTGGGATGTTCCCTGAAATGTAGGCCTGATATACATATATATATATATAGGCCAAAAATATATGGAATCGGTACCTCCAATTTACTGTAGGTTCCTGAGTCATGGCCATAGATAATTATTGGGAATTTCATCATCCCAACTGACGAACTCCATCATTTTTCAGATGGCTAGGTTGAAACCACAAACCAGAAAAGTGTAGCTCCAGATCAGCGACATCAAAACCCATTTTTTTTGTCACACCGGAACCGCACCGGTGGCCACTGCTGCCGCCGTTTTTGTTCAGCGCAGCACGAGTCTCCGTGTCCAGCAACTTGTGGGCCATGCTGCGCCTGTCCGTGAAACGCTTGGGACTGCGGCCGGCACGGCCATTGCTTGCAACCGTGGCTGGCCATGGGCAACGTATGAGGACGATCCTGGATGTGGGGAGATTGGGAGATGGCAGCATGGAGGATTTTGCGAAAAAAACAGTTGGTTCATAGAACCTACCCTCTGGTAGTTTCTTACATAGCTATCGAAAATTGTCATAGAAATATTGATTTACCCATTAATTAAAAATGATGATTTTTCATAGTGATGTTAGTTTACCAGAGGGTGTTTTTGTAGTATATGATCATTATTTTGGGGTTAACCCTGCCAATTGACAGTCAGGGTTTATCATTGCGGAGTTGACATTAGTCAGGGCTGGAAGAAAGTACTTTCACAGTCTTCAGACATGCTCAGTCCCAAAGATGTCCCAAGTTTTCCCCTGAATCCTCTGACATCCTCTGACACTGAATCACAAGCTAAGCCGCAACACTCTCCAGTTTTTTCCCATGATGTTCTCGGCAGACACGGGTGCTTGACCGATTTTTTGGGGAACAATATCTTTGGAAAATACTTAAACGGCATAGGCAACATCACTGGGTTAACAGTTAGATGGATGATTACCAAATAATGGGTTACCCTCTGGTAAATTAACATAGACCCTGGCAGATAGGGGTTGGAAGACTAGTTTCCATTAAAAATTGGTGATTTTCAGGGTCTATGTTAATTTACCAGGTGGTATCGGTTATCGTTTATACCAAGTACTCACTAATGTGGGAAGCCCAATAATGAGCGCCTACCATGTGGGGATGGCTTCAATCGCACCCATCAAAACGATGATTTTGGGGATGGTTTGTGGTAATTATTGGATTTACCCACATAACTGGTTGGTGGTTTGGAAAATGAAGGTTATTTTCCATTTCATATATGGGATGTCATCCTTCCCATTGACTTTCATATTTTTCAAGATGGTTAAAAGTTAAAACCACCAAGCAGAATGTCATGATTTGATGTTTAATCCCAAGTTCTGGGTACCCTCCGGTAAACGTTTACATAACTATGGAAAGATCCACCATTTTCAATGACCAAATCCACTATTTCTATGGTCATTTTCAATAGCTATTCACATGGTGCAAGGTTGTCCATGTCATAGTGCCCATGTCGCAGGAAGCAGTCCTTCGGCTACGGCGACCATGCCCCGCCCGATGCGCCGGGCTTCGGTGGTGAGCATCAGCAGTACCCACCAGAGACCGTGGGCAACACGGTGAAGTACATCTCCGAGAACATGACCAACCCACCCAAATATAAGGAGATGGCTGGTGGGTGGGGGTTTAGACACATATAACATATATATATATAGGTATGTATACACACATATATATATATATATTCATATACATGTTTATTTATGCACACATAAGGAGAATTATATGGCAAGAGTCTAAAACCCGCATTTATGACTTCTATGACCACTGGCCAGAAAAACTACCAACTAATAACCCAACTAAAAGCATAAATCTCCAAAAATGGTCATCATGATGATTGACTTGTGCTCTTCGATGGCTATTTTTCTGGCATAGTGCATGTGTTGCGTCAAGAGCATCTCCACAACAACACTCTGCCCTGTGCTGACCAGACTAAGTCGGTATCCCCAGTTGTACCTTCTTTGGCATCACTCTTTACAACAGGGTTGCTCCAACCCATTCTAGGTGAAAGATGACCACAAAGAGGGGAGAATTGTCATGTGACCTCTGTATCTACCATTATCTACCCATTTTTACCCCTTGCATCTGGGATGTTGGGAGCAACCCTGTGTTAATTTTACATAATTTTACATGTTACGTCACTCTTTGGACCCGCAAAGCGGGGCTGCTCGCCTGCCAGATCCCCGACCAGGAGATCATTGAAGGAATTGGCTACCCTGGGCAGAAGAACTCGCATGGTGGTTTGTGCACCCTGGGCCGCATCTACTACGGCCCGGGCCGTTACGACTATGGCCGCCCCAAGATGCCCAAGGGATGGGTTGCCAACTTTTTCTATCCTCTCTGGGAGTTCGGCTTCTTGAACGCATTTTGGAACGTTGAATCCGCGCTTGATAGATCTTGATAGTCATGCAGATTAGCCACATCATGGCGCATCAACAATATGTTTTCATGCAAGAGTGCCTAAAGGATGGATGCATATGATGCATATGCAACTGGCACGTTTACTCTAGTTAGTTGTTTTTAGTTGCTCTTGACTTGGGTGATTGTGTGCAACAAACTCAGCATCTAAGCAAAGCAAGGAGTATCAAGTAGCCGAGCAAACCGCTGAGGCCACATCTTCTTTGTTGCCGATCGTTGGCTGGCGTGGCGTGCCCTTCGTCACATCTTGGCCATCACCATTTGCTTCATCCCAATGAACATCCACATGCATTGGAACGCCCGGATGATGGAGGATTACAAGAAGACACACGAGTGGTGAGAGGATTGGCCCACTACAAATGGCACAAGGCTGCCCCAGACCGGCATCACAACCCTAGAATCATGAGACAACATAACGGATTTCCAAAGAAAAATCATCCAGAAGACAGATCTCAGCTTTGCGTCAGATTTGGCATAAGCTTATGGGGCATGCCTGTGCAGTTCGCTTCCGATGTTACCAAGTTTCAAAGAGAGGCTGTCATCTCCCAAAGGTGCCAAAAGAATGCGGTTCGGGCTTGGTTGCCCTTTCTACCATTTCTCTATTCTTCTGGCAGCTGTGTCAATACCTAGTTGCTTGAGCATTTTTTGGTGGTTGGTGTATTTATCTACTAGGTTTTCCGTGTTTTTCTCGGGTGTTGTTTCAATGGTGGTGGCTTTGTGCCCTTACAGTCTTATGACCAACAACCCGTTCGCAAGATTTTTGTTGTGAGTATCTACCACCACACCTTGAAAAGTTTGAACTTAGCGAGACTCAAGAAAACGCGCCTAGCAGGTCCTGCAAGCTGTTTTCAATTCGGAAAAAACATACGCGCAAGGCGCAAGGTGTTTATTCTTTAAGTCATGAGTTTAATGAGTTGCATAGGAGTTGCATGGCCACTGCTGCCGCCATTTTTGTTCAGCGCAGCACGAGTCTCCGTGTCCAGCAACTTGTGGGCCATGCTGCGCCTCTCCGTGAAACGCTTGGGACTGCGGCCGGCACGGCCATTGCTTGCAACCGTGGCTGGCCATGGGCAACGTATGAGGACGATCCTAGATGTGGGGAGATGGCAGCATGATAGATAGGCTATAGGATTTACATATACATATACATGTATATATATATAGAATCATATACAACCATACATATACATATATATATATATAACGTGTGTGTGCAAAATTTTTATACATAGATGTGCGTGTTTGTGTGTGCAGGTGCGTTTTTGTGCATTCTTACATGCATGTACTCTAGACTTTCATATTGGAATGATATCAAGAAACATTGGCTTCACAGTCCTCGCATTTGCAACTTAAGTAGCAACGCGCGACCACTTTACAGACAAATGAATACAAATGGCTTCTGTCCATGTCGCAGGAAGCAGTCCTTCGGCTACGGCGACCATGCCCCGCCCGATGCGCCGGGCTTCGGTGGTGAGCATCAGCAGTACCCACCAGAGACCGTGGGCAACACGGTGAAGTACATCTCCGAGAACATGACCAACCCACCCAAATATAAGGAGATGGCTGGTGGGTGGGGTTGAGCATCCCTATGGCATCGTGCAACAAAAATGGGCGAAACAGTCATCCTTATGAATCTAGATGGATATACAACAGTATATACTGTAACCATAGTAACAGGGAATAATAGGGACTAATTATATCCCAATTTACGGGTTATATTCAATATATGTCAAAGTATTCTCATTACCCGCTGGTAAACTAACATAACTATGGAAAATCACCATGCTATTAATGGGTAAATCAACTATTTCGACTGGGCCATGTTCCAGTTTGGTTTTTGTATGTTTACCAGGCCGGGTATATCCCAATTTATGGGGCATATTCAATATCCCATTGTTTTTTAATAATATCCCAATAACACCCATATAAGAAAGGTTATATTAATTATATCCCAATTTATGGCTGTTATAACCCTTGTTATTTTCGACATCCGGTAACCTGCACCCAGCAGGAGATCATTGAAGGAATTGGCTACCCTGGGCAGAAGAACTCGCATGGTGGTTTGTGCACCCTGGGCCGCATCTACTACGGCCCGGGCCGTTACGACTATGGCCGCCCCAAGATGCCCAAGGGATGGGTTGCCAACTTTTTCTATCCTCTCTGGGAGTTCGGCTTCTTGAAAGCATTTTGGAACGTTGAATCCACACTTGATAGATCTTGATAGGCATGCAGATTAGCCACATCATGGTGCATCAACAATATGTTTTCATGCAAGAGTGCCTAAAAGGATAGATGCATATGATGCATATGCAACTGGCACGTTTACTCTAGTTAGTTGTTTTTAGTTGCTCTTGACTTGGGTGATTGTGTGCAACAAACTCAGCATCTAAGCAAAGCAAGGAGTATCAAGTAGCCGAGCAAACCGCTGAGGCCACATCTTCTTTGTTGCCGATCGTTGGCTGGCGTGGCGTGCCCTTCGTCACATCTTGGCCATCACCATTTGCTTCATCCCAATGAACATCCACATGCATTGGAACGCCCGGATGATGGAGGATTACAAGAAGACACACGAGTGGTGAGAGGATTGGCCCACTACAAATGGCACAAGGCTGCCCCAGACCGGCATCACAACCCTAGAATCGTGAGACAACATAATGGATTCCCAAAGAAAAATCATCCAGAAAACAGATCTCAGCTTTGCCTCCGATTTGGCATATACTTATGGGGCATGCCTGTGCAGTTCGCTTCGGATGCTACAAAGTTTCAAAGAGAGGCTGCTGTCTCTCCCAAAAGGTGCGAACAAAAATTCCTGCGACCGGAAGTCGTCAGATGCTTCCTTCCAGCCCGGATATTGCCATGGTCATATGACCAACTGAACTTGAATGCCTTGAACTTTGGATTTGAGTGGGTCAAAAAGAATATAAACAGGATTAAAGATGTTCGCCCCAAAAAAAATGGATGGTCTTCTTTAGTCAAGATATCGAAACTATCTAAACATGAGCAATTTTATAGGCCCATTGGTGCCCCATGTTTAATGTTTGACACCCATTTGTTTCAACCGGCCAAGTCCTGACGATATGGCTCCTTGGCTCAAGGGCAAAAGTCATCCGCTTTGGCGGACCTCCTAAACAGGAGGACGTCTTTACAGCCTGACAGAGGCTGAGAACTCATGGCCAGCCCCCTGGATAGATTTTGGCACTTTTTGACTAGAATCCCTGCTGTTTCTCCATGTTTATGGTTAAATCATCTCAAAATCCAGCATTTTTATCCATTTTTCCTTGCCATCCTTCATTTCATTCTTTATCCCCACATGTTTTGTTTCCTAGAAAAAAACCGCTGAAATCCCACCATTTTCCCATCTCTTCCTGCTGAGTTCACCCTGATCCCAGGGTCCCCGCTGATTTCGAGGCACGCTGAGCACGCTGGACATCTCCAACCTGGGCAGCTCAGAGGAGCGCATCGCGGCAAGAAGAGCGCGAGCCGAAACCAAGCTGAAACAGGATAAGGAGGAGGCTGGAGGGCTGGGCTGGGCGATTTCGTGGGGATATACATCATAGAGTTTCATCTATCATTTTTCAAGATGGGCACATTGCACCACCAACCAGATTGGGTGGGGATATAATGGGTATATTATATTAATCATCCCCATGATGATTATCCATTATTTATCAACTATTAATCAACTATTATTAATTATGGGTTGACAAGGAGGAGGCACCATGGGACTAGGTCAATCTTGGATGGAATCAATGGGATTATCTACTTTCACCAGCTAAGATTTTGTTGCAGGGTATCTGGCTGATTGGCCATGGGGAATGGCTGGGATATATTGGGGAAGATGAATATTAATAGGATACAATAGGGATGATATGGCATGATATAGTTCATATAGTTGATGCTAAATTGTAAGGAACTAGGTAGGAGGAGGCACATGGAGGGGATGGCTGCGTATATACCCTCTGGTAAACATACAGTTAAACTATGGAAAATCCCAACTTTTGATGGCTAAATCAACTATAGTTGATGGATGGCCTGAGCCAAAACACGCTGCGTGCGGACCCACGACCCTGCACGCTCACGGGCTAGGATGCCCTCTGGTAAACATACAAAAAACTATGGAAAAGCATCATTTTTTATGGCTAAATCAACTATCAATGGCAATGTTCAATAGCTATGTTAAACTACCAATGGGTATCGGGGATGATGAATATATCATCTTATATACTCCCGATATTCCCAAGTATATGAGGAACCGATAGGAAAATAATGAAAAAGATAATAAATAGGGATGATATGAGCTGAGATAGTTAATTAAATATGATTCTGGTTGGTGGTTTGGAACATGAATTTTATTTTCCATTTCATACATGGGATGTCATCCTTCCCGTTGACGAACAAAAATATTTTTCAAGATGGGCACATTGCACCACCAGGATTGATGGGGACAAGGAAGAGGGACTGGCTGGATCTTGGTAATTTAATCCACTTGATTTTTTGGGTTGATCATGATGATTACCCTCTGGTAATTTGTCACAGTTTGCGAACTGGAAAATGACCATAGAAATAGTTGATTTACCCATCAAAATATGGTGATTTTCCATAGTTATGTTAGTTTACCAGAGGGTATCATCCACGCAAAATGGTGATTATTTAAGGGCTATTCTGCTAGAGTGGGAAAACCAACCAATATTGATAATTTTCTGGAACTTTTGAGTGATAGAACCAGGAACATTTGGGAATAAAGTTGATGAATGATGGTTCATGGGGATTGTACCGGTGATCTGAATGACATTTTACTTGAGGAACCCACCAATATTGAGGTTTCAGCAGTAAATTAACCACTGGGACGTTGGTACGTTGACAAGGAAGAAGTCAGCAGTAAAAACCCGTGATGCCTAAAAGAAGACGATTTAAGTCATGAACATGAAGATGGTTCATATACCTCATGCTGATTCAACATGTTCACAGGTGAAAATTGTTTTTTCCTGACATTTTTGGTAGGAATATCACATCTGAAGCAGCAAAATGGTGATGTTCATGGACGGTTCAACCCCAACAGGATGAGGTCAGATGAATCTGGATTTGTTGCCTCGGGATTGGTAAACCATATGAATTTCTGGCTCTTGGATTGGTTCAAGCAACATATTACAACAACCATATTGTTCTTGAGCCATCAAGAAATATTCAAGTTATCCATTCAAACAAGGAGTTTGCGCATCAAAATATGTTGATAGGGCTTGGTACCGGTAAATGTCCCAAGAACCCTGTGTCAATGGATTGGTTTAAGGGAAAATCTACAGGAAACCATGGTTTTTTACCATCAAATATAGGTCTTTCCTGTAAATTTCCCCATCATCCAATTCTATGACTGTGGATTGTTTCGGCAACTGTTTGCCAGGCGGAAGGCAAGAAGACCAAAAAAGACGATGCAGCCGAACAGGCGACGTCGCGGTGAATGTATGGTGAATGTATGGGGTGACTATCCCGAAATAGCCGTAGTTCAGGTTAGAGAAATACCATCATTTTCTTACTGGTGCTAAACGTAGGGAATTTTCGGGAATGATCCGCTGGCTAACTATCAATAATCATCCCAGCAACCCCCAGCAACCCATCCATTCCCTACGTTTAGCACCAGTAAGTTTACCCGGAGAAATGGATATAAACAGCAATGATGATGGTAAAACCATGCGAGTCTTGGCTGATGTTCCAAGAAATTTGACAAAATGGAAGGAAATTATAACATATTATAACCCATCCTCCAAGCTGATCAGATTGCATCCAGTCGTTAGGGAGCCAGGGAGCGATTGGGGTATGAATATATTCCCTATTTTTCATGGGGAGCCAGTTGGAGCTACGAATGGAGCTTCCCAACCCATCTATATAATAAGGGTTTAATGGATATTATATAATATTATATAATGGGAGTTTTGCCGGGATTTATATATTGGATATTTGATGTATGTATATATATATTTATTTATTTATATATTAATATATATATATATATGTTTATTTATTTATTTATCTATATTTATATATATATTTATATATCCGTGTGTGTGTGTGACTTCATTCTTCAAGCGGCATTCCTCGAATTGGATCAGGGAGAAGCAGGAAAATTGTGAGCATGGAAGTCACATGACTCAGCATGCACCCCCCAAAAAGCAATGAGGGAATAGGAGAATTGGATATGGCTATGCATGTTTTACTTCCATGTTAAATCCAGATGGAAAGAAAAAAATCTCCCCAAGCATTGGACTGGTTCAAGGGAAAATGTACAGGAAACCCCAAGCAATTCGATGGGGAAAAGCATGGTTTCTGGTGAGGATACAGGGGCTGGTAAATGTCCTAATTTAATATCAACAAAGTATGTGAGATATTTCATCTCCACGGCTTTTCATGTGTTCAAAATTTTCAAACATGGAACAGCAATGGAACAGCAAAATCCTCAACCCCTGAGACTCCTGAGATCCCGAAACCGCTTCATTGATCCAAGCGTTTTCCGGCACGTTTGACTCAGCTCCTTCCCGTGAATTTCTTTGCTCAGTCGGGACTCGTCCCCACTCTTTTCCTTGTCCTCTCAAGCGGCTGGTGGGAGGTTTAACCATCAGGATTTCATGGCATTTTCCCATTTAATCCTTTAGTCTTTTGGTATGAATGGGATTATCTACTGCCCAGCTAAGAATTTAATTATTGTTTGCAGGGTATCTAAGATTGGCCATGCCTACAAATGACGAATTTTCTATTGCCATGTTTGATTACCAGAGAGTAGTTTGAATTCTCCTTTCAATTGAGATGGTCGAAAATGACGTTCATATGTTTAAGGTGGATTTAAGGTGGCTGAATCACCAGTCAACTGCCCATATTTGCCGTTGTTTTCATATCAACCCATTAACACTTGATTTGCCAACAACGCAGTACCCAAAAGTCCATGTTTGATCACCAGAGGCTAGGAAACTCCCCCAAGCCACAGCCGCGGCTGTGCATCCTGCTTAGTGGCCAATATCCCATAACTGGAATAAATCGCGTATTGATTCTTATATGGCTCTTATTTATGGTTTCTGATTTTTGGGCTTGTAAATTTCCAGGATTTATGGCATTTCATCCTATAGAAAGCCACATGACCTCATCACCAACCCCCATCTTGTCCCATTTTCCCATACCCCCACGTCTTTTTTCACCACTTCCATGGTCAATGGGAATTCCGGGATCCTAAAATGGAGGTACTGTACTATGTGGGGCCATATTTTGTGGTGATATTCCCTGAAATTTAGGCCTGAAAAATAGGCCTTAAAAAATGGAATCGGTACCTCGAATAAATCGATCCCTGGAATTCCCATTGATCCATGGCCTGGTGACAGGTGTCCCTGGGCAAAGAGCAGTACGGCACGTCGCTGGCGGAGCTGGAACGCTTCCGCACGGAGTCCTGGGACGAGTTGACGTCGATCCTGGTGCGCTTCGATGACCAGGAGAACCAGCGGAGGATCGTGGAGGAGAACAACCGCTTGGAGCCATGGCGACGTGAAAAAGATGGGAAAATCATGGGAAAATACACTACAAATGGAGGAATTATCCATTCAACTGGTATTTTAGATGGTGATTTTAATGGGAATTCACCAAACCAAAATGGATGTATTAATAGGAATTACCCTCTGGTAAACTAACAGTTTGCTATTGAAAATGGATGATTTATAGTTGAATTACCCATCAAAATATGGTGATATTCCATAGTTTTTTGTATTTTTACCAGAGGGTACAAACGATGTGAACCACTGATGTTGGGGATATGTTTAACATGAACCCCAAACTGAAAGCTGGTTGTTACAATTCTTTGCAGCGAATTCAGCCACAAAAGGGGGTTTTATGATGTTTTATGATGATGAATGGGAATTGGGAAGCTGAATGAAGTTGATGTGTCGATGAATTCAAGAGGATTTGAGCTGTTAAACATAGGGTGATGTTCGATAATTCCTGAAATTTCCGGAGGATATACAAATACCCTCCGGTAAACATACAAAAAGTTATCGAAAATTGCCATTTATGGTGGATTTACCCATGAAAAATAGTGATTTTCCATAGTATAAGTTATGTTAGTTTACCAGAGGGTACAAATATATATAGAAATGGATTGTTGTGGTGGTCGTTGATGATAATGTTGTTAAATGATTGCTTTTTGCTGTGGGTGTTATGTCTTCATTCTTGATGACTGGTTGATGTAGATTCATTTGGTGAGGATTTTCGATGTTGATTTCAGTGGCACGGGTGGTGTCTTATGCAGGTTTCCGAAATTGGTACCCCAAAATCATCCAAGTCAGTGCTTATTTCAATGGGAATTTCAGGATCCTAAAATGGAGGTACTGTACCATATAAGGCCATATTTTGGGGGTGTATCATATCCCCTTACATAGGCCTTACATAGGCCTTACATAGGCCTTATATATAGTAGGTACCTCCAATTTAGGTTCCTGAAATGGCCATTGAATATTCTCAGTGCGACAAGCGATGTGGGATACCCTCTGGTAAACTAACATCACTCTGGACAATCACCATGTTTGATAAGTAAATCAACTATAAATAGCCATTTTCAATAGCTACAGGTATGTTAGTTTACCAGAGGGTACCCATATTGTTTTAGGATTTCCATGGGTGTCCCCTTTTGGGTGTTGATTGTACGTCCCCATCTTCACCCAACCCTGGGGGTCCGCGAAATTCTGCAGCAAAGTAGTCGTGAATGAAATCTCCAAAAAGAGTTTCCAAAGAAGTTCTAGTATCAGGTGATACTGATCATAAAGCATCATGAAGCAATAATGTTCCTAAAATGCATTAATATCAAGTTGGGAGGCAAATAATTAATCCATGTAGCGCACTGGAAAATCACAATGTTTAGCAGGTAAATATCGGTAAATCATCATAAATTATATGTGTAAATATTGAATATGGGATTTTCCATAGCATATATAGCTAGTTAAATAAACAGAGGGTAATTTTCTCCAGATCGGGCTATCTGCTGGATTTCCAAGGGAAAGTCTTGAAGTGTCATGGCCCATGAATCGCGTTTATCCAAGGACCGCTACGAAGCCTTACAGATTGAGGCTGTGACGAGTGGTCGAAAGAATGCCGCCATTGAGATGAAATGGGCCGATCTTTTGAATATGGATATCCCTCAGGAGCTCAACGACCAGCTGCAGTTTCAGAAAAGCGCTTGCCGGCAGATCATTGACTCGAAGGATCCGTGGCTGGAAAATCCAGTACTTCTATGATGTTCCCAGCAAACGAAACTTCTATTTATAAGGCATTTCCTAGCCAGCAACGTTTGATTGCCAGAGGGACATTCTCTTTGGCAAATACCTGAAACAAATAGAAGAAATTGTTAATCTGGGTAAATTACAATATTTCACTAACCTGAATAGTTGGGCCATTTGGGGATGATTCCCCTAACTTTCACCATGATTCCAGGCTTCGGGAGAATAGGGTTCGGTCGTGATGAAATTTACCCAGCTTAATCATAGATCTTGGATGGTTGATGGTTGGACCCAGGATCGGCGCATTGAAGACTTCAAGACGGAGTTGAAGAACAAGGATGAAGAGTACATCAAGATGCTGAAACAGCAGAGGGTGGACATCACCACTTTGATCTCCAAGATGCGTGAGCAATACCATTCTCTCAGGCAGCATTATGAACAGCAGTTGGAGGAGATTGAGCAAGCCTTTGAGGAAGAGCGAAAAGAGATGCTCCAGAAGAATAAGGCCCGATTTTCCATACCAGTAAACTCACATTGCTAGTGAAAATGGTCATTTATAGTTGATTTACCTATTAAAAAGTTTGCTTTTCCATTCTTATGTTAGGCTACCAGAGGGTAAGTGGTACCACCCCCCTGTGGAAGCGGAACAACCGAAGAACGGATGGTTTTGGTTCGGGAGCCGTAGATTTCCGTGAAGAACTGCCAATGCTTTGCCAAGAGGATGTATAGGGAAGCTCCTTCATGCGCACATGGGATCATCACCATTTGGGCATGGTTAAATCATTGGACCCCCAAAAAAAAATACATGGCTGGTTGGTAGTTTGGAACATGATTTTTTCCATATATATATATATTGGGAATAATGATCCCAACTGATGAACTCAGATTTTTCAGAGGGGGTAGGTATACCACCAACCAGTATGTGTGGTATTAATTTATGACCATCGCGGATCGTTTGTCGAATCAGAATTTTGGGAGTGTCAAATCCGCACAACGTACGAAGGAAAATTCGCACAACGCAAGACGGAAAAATTGCAACATCCAAAAGGAACATAAATCGTTTTCCACAATGTATTGTTTGGGTTCCATGTTAGATTCAAAATGCGGGACCCAATGTTCTTTCCATGATTTCCTCCGTCAAAATGCCGACCAATGTAGATGATAACTTGGAGTCAAGTGTATTTTAGGAAACCTCCAGAGCCAAATTTGGGGCGTGTTGTGGGTACTTTGATGTGCATCCCAGTTTCCAAGTGGCTACCAACCACACGCATATTATGTGTATATATACATATATATATATATTATATATATATACATATAATCCAGTTGTACCTCGGTTATAATATATATATATATTTATTTATTTATTACATAAATGGATTATGTGGATTATGAACCCCAAGTGCTCCAATTCCAAGCCAGTTCCACTTCAGCTTTGGAATCCGGGCTTATGCATGGATTCCACCAGGGTTGTATTAGCGGGTTATTATATAACCACTAACAAGAAAAACAACCCTCAAGCCGGGCTGATGCATGGATTCCACCAGGGTTATAAGCGGCTTATTATATAACCACTAACTATATACAAGCCAGGTATAACTACAATGGATTCATAGTCACTCATGGTTATCCTTGATTGATCATTATTATTCATGTACCTTTCTAAATCCATTTGGAGGTTTCCAAGCCATAGGGGTACCCCAGTTCTCATCCAATGACACTCAACCATAGATTGAAACCAACAAGGTGACGACTGAGGATCCAGCATTTTAGGAAGCCACCATATAACAGTAATTGAGAGTGACTTTAGGTCTCTTTTTCATGGCTATACAATGGAAATTCATAGGGACTTCATGGGATCTTTGCGCCATGGATCTTCGACAGGTAAACATTCACGGAAGCCCCGTACGGCATTGCGCCATGCTGCGCCAGGCTGAGATCGAAGCACTCTTCGAGATGCGTCAGCTCATGGAGCAGCAGGAGTTTCTCGAACGTCGCCAGGACGATTCTGGGGAAGGGGATGTGCCATGGTCGTTCAACGTGTTAAAAAAACATAATAAGAAGGTTCATGTTTTCAATGGAATAATATTTAATCTTCAATTGATGTTCCTTCCCAAAAAAAAAATCAAATCCTTTTTCTTTGGAATTCCATGATGGGATTACCTCCTCCAGGTGTTTGTTTTGGGCCGGTTGGCACAGATTAACTATGGTTAACTATGGTCTATGGATAGTTAATCCTTAACCATAGTTAATATATCATAATATGGCTGAACTGTGGTTAACTATGGTTAACTATGGTTATTATGATATTTCTCATGTTTCGATATATCATGATTCTATATAGTTCATGTGGTTTATTTTTCGCAACTTATAGCTCGGGGGCACCACCTTGTTATACTAATCCCATCCCCCTCATATGAAGCAACCAGAAACCATGGTATACTCAATGGCCATGACTCAGGAACCAATTTATTGGAGGTACCTACCATATATAAGGCCTATGTAAGGGCTATTTAAGGGGATATATCCCCCAAAAATGGCCTTATATGGTACAGTACCTCTGTTTTAGGATCCTGGAATTCCCATTGATATACATAATTTAGAGGGGGTTAATAGAAGGCTGGAAGAGATCAGCAACCCCCGAAAAGATGGTTTCAAGATGTTTCAAGGAAATCTTTCTGTCCGGCGTTTCGGCATTTTAGCAAGAGCCAAGCTATTGTTGTATCCATATTCCTTTTGTTTTGGTCACTGGGGAGCACATGCAGGAGCTACTTAGAGTTTCCATGAGTTTCCCAACCACGTGATAGTCAGAACAAATAGAAGAACTTCACGCTTAGATGCGTGTTTTTCTGATAGATGCCTGGTGCTAAAACATCGAACAGGCATCAGTTTTACCCTCTCGCTTGGTCTTTCGTGGATTCCGTGCAGATGGACCCGTAGTCCAAAGGGCCTTGCCTGTTCAAGTTTCACCGGGTGCTATCCACAGATTTCGCGAAATCGGCATCCTGATAGAGAATACATGCCACACTCCAATGTCTATCCTAATATGCCCCATCAACATTGCGCTTGGGGGCAGTTCTTACGCTTGCACACCCAATTTGCGGTGGTTAAATGTTCATGCTATCTCAGTTTCTCCCATTGTTTAGTGTTTAGATGTCCATTTTATCCCCATTCTTCTTATGTGGTAAACTATCCATTTTCCATGATTTTCTATTGTAAATCCATACATTTCCATCATAAATCCATCAGTTCACCAGCCATTTTGAAGGTTTGCCCAGCCTCTCAACGGCCAGGAGCGGGAACGTGGCTTCCAGCAACAGATCGAGGAGCTGCGAACCGACAACGCGGACGGCTACAACAAGTGCAAGATCGCCTTGGAGAAAGGCATCCAGGAGCGCAGCCAAGATGATTTTCACATATTTTAACTAGAGATCACTAAATGGATTTCTAAATGGAAAGTGGGAAAATCTATGTTTTTGAGGGGGAAAATGATAGCTAATGATAGCACAGATGTCCCACATTCCCGTTGGTTGATTAATAGAACGAGGGGGTTGAACGTTTACCAACCCCTTTAACAAGGTCCAGGAGCTGGGCATCCTGAGGTTACCATGGCTTTTGATGGCCAAGAAATCGTGGCTTTTGATAGGATGGCATATTAATGATTAATACCCATAGGATCCATGGTGCTGGTATATATGCTAACATTGGGGGTATATTGATGGTAAATGTTACCATATGTATATAGCATACATGGATCCTATGGGATATAATAATGTAGATATTATGATACATGATAGATTTGTTCATAGATAACATCCTGAGTTTTAATAGATAATTAGTATGATAATAGATCAACCATCTAATAGATAATGATAGGATAATGTAGGTAAAGTAATTTCATAAACCATCCCCCAGTTATCACCATAAATAGGTTTTATAGGACGGTATATGAATGATAGGCATATATATTATTACACATATATTAATAGATAATAACACATGGTAAATTAATGCATCCTGAGGTTTTGATCTCAAAAACTGTGGAGGGAAAAAACCTATCCAGTGGTGAATGGAGCGAGCTAGGGAGCGAGCGATGGGGGTATGAATATATTTCAGTTTTTTCACGGGGAGCCAGTTGGAGCTACGATAATATGACACATGATTCATATACATTTAAGATGCCCAGTGTGGTGTATCTCATTATTTTATTTTTCACAATTATGGTAACATTAAATGGGAACATCGTGGAATAGTAATAGGTAATATGGAATAGATTGTACGCTAATGATGGGATATTGGTGGAGATTTTATGGAAGATGAATAGGAATATAATGGAGTTGCACTTATGCCCATTTGATACCCCGAAACAACGAAACAGGATACTCACGGAATATTAACACAATATTAACGAGATATAAATGCAACACTAACACATCCCGGATCTTATCCCACAAGAAAAAAAGGTGATATGAATGGGATTCAATAGCTATGTTCATTTATTGGAGGATGGAGGATGGCAGAGGGCTGAGAGCGGAATGGGATATCATCAATAGAAATTTAGAATATAACTGGCATGGGACAATTAAACACTGGTTGGTGGTGACTGGAACCATGGATTTTTTATGACTTTCCAGAAACAGTTGGGAACGACTCATCATCCCAACTGACGAACTCACTCCATCATTTTTCAGAGGGGTTGGTAGGTATACCACCAACCAGAACATGAAATCCCCATTCATAATCCCTATAAAATCCCTATACAATCACATATTCCCATTATTCCCTATAGTCCCTAGCTGGGCATCCCAGAAAACAATGGGATTCAATGAAGTTTTTCATGGGATATTTTCATGGGATTTTTTCATGGGAGAATCCCAATGGATAACACATTTTGTGTTGGTGAGCCAACGGGCCAACCCCTTTACCGGTTTTACCGTAAAGATAGGAATGCGAAACGCAAGAGATGAGGCGAAAAAAACAAGCAAAATAGAGAGGTACCCTCCAGTAAAGTATTATAGCTGCGGAAATTGCTGATCTTGTTGATTTTCCAGTTCGCAAAGTGATAGTTTACCATAGATTTGATTTAATCATTTTAATCATCAAACATTTGACCATAATTAACTACGATATTTGATCATCTTTGACTAGGAAAGGGGAGGTGGAACCGAAAAATCTGGGGAGCCGGCTGGGTTGACCGGCTCGATGAGAGGGATGTTGCCCTGGGGAATGCCATTCTTTACCAATGATGTTCCTAGTTGGTGGTTTGGAACATGAATTGTATTTGTCCATATATTGGGAACAATAATCCCATTTGACTAATATGTTTCACAGGGGTTGAAACCACCAACCAGTTTTCGAATGAACATGAGTACGCTCACTGTCAGTTGATAGTAAAAAAAACACTGGAAAAGCCCATGACCATGTTCAGCAAGGAGCTCGAACAGCACTTGGAAAAGATGCTGGCCACCTATTTGCTCAACAAGGACTGCTGCGAGAGTTGCCCTCAGTTTGAGGCTATGGAAGCCATGGACGACTTTAACGTTAGATGTCCATATTCCAGTTTGCAAACTGTTCAACTACCAGATGTTATTGTGTTTTCACATGTTTTTACCACATCTGTGATGTGAATCCAATATATATCCGGTGAATCAGGCAAAAAAAAACAGCAGCTACCAATATATATATATATATCCGGTGAATCCAATATATATCCAATCTCTATCAGCTGCACTTTTTTCGCAGGAGAAGTTAGAATACAACTTGCAGGTTCTCTCGGAGAGGAACAAGGAACACACCGCCATTCAGTCCTCCTACAAGAACCGTCTGAATCGACTTAGGGAGACCTTGAACATGTTGATGAGCCGTTACAACACCTTGGATCAGCCGCCCGGTGAAGGAAATATGTAGATAATTTAAGGTGAAGTCACAACGGGGGAGTTTTGACGAAACTAGTATTCGTGGGGCTTTTAAACCCCAGTTATAAATGGGATAAGTAGGGTTAATCCACTTATAACTGGGGTTATAACCCACTTACTAAGTGAGATGAGCCATCAAGTAACTTCTAGCCTTGATTTGGGATGATTTGGGTTTTTCCCGAAATCCACCAAAAATGGCATCTTCATTCCGGGAATCTCAAGACGATGGTGTCCCTTTGTTCAACAGCCAAGGAAGTACAAGACGCACAACCACGAGCTGACCGAAGAGTACAAACGGGTCACCAAGCAGTTCAAGGATTTACAGGTTCGCCTTGCAGGGCCGTAGTTTCCACCGTTTTTTTTTTACAGACCTTGGTGGATGTGGGATATCACCAAGTGACTTCATTCCAAGGTCAGGGCTGGTTCATACCCTCTGGTAAACCTACAAAAAGCTATTGAAAATTGCCATTTATAGTGGATTTTCCCATTAAAAATAGTGATTTTCCATTGCTATGTTAGTTAACCAGGGGGTACCTGACTTCACATTCTGATAGCTTCAAAGCACCTACCCTCCAGTCAACTAACAGTTTGCCATGGAAAATGAACCATTTATAGGTGGTTTACCTGTTAAAATTCTGATTTTTCCCATAGCTATGTCGAATTACCAGAGGGTGTCAGATACCAATGTTATGCGGCTGACGTCAGCCATAGCCCTCATGATCTCCGCGTTTGTGGCTCAACTCTCCCCGTTTTAAGAGCCCCTCAGTTATGTTTGTTGGTTGAGAGAATCCCATCAAGTATAGTACAGTAAGTAGTTCAATATATCATGATTTATCAGAAACCATAGTTGATTCACCTGGCAGCCTGGTGAACCTTTAACCCAATTGTAGATATATCACGGAATAAGTTGCTGTAAACGGTAGGTATATCTACAATAAATCACGGGCGGTATATCTACCATTAAGCACACAACAACCAGAAACCATAATTCTATAATTCACCTAAGTCAAAAAAACACAGAAAAAATATATACCAACCATAAGCCATAGTCAATCCTAGTTATTTATACATATATAATATAATATAATATAATATGATATAATATAATATAATATGATATAATATAATATAATACAATATAATGTAATATAATATAATATAATAGACTATAATATAATATAATATAATACAATATAATGTAATATAATATAATATAATAGACTATAATATAATATAATATAATATATATATATATATAGAGATACATATATATATATATATGTTAACTTGGCTAACCCGCTCCATCCCTCCCAGCCAGGAAAAGTTTCAGCACTTCGAGCAGGCGGACGAGAAGAAGTTCCGGGAGGTTTGGGAGATGAACGAAGCCGAAGTGCGCGGCTTGATGACCAAAGTGCTAGAGGCGAAACGGGTTCGATGTGATTGAACGATGCGACGATGCGTTTGAACGAAACGGGGATGGGAAGGGATCATGAAGAGATCCAAAAGGGAATTGAAGAGGAATTTCATGGGATATTTCATGGGATATTTCATACATATTTCATAAATATTCCATGGTTTTCATGGGCATGTACTCCGGTTCCATGGGAATTTCCATGGTTTTCATGGCTGGTTGGGGATCACCAGGAGTTAAGCCCTTTCACAATGGGATTACCCTCTGGTAAACGTTTACATAGCTATGGAAAATCACCATGTTTAATGGGTAAATTAACTATAAATAACCATTTTTCACGATAGTTATATAATTATAGTGATAATAGTTATATATAGCTATAATAGTTATAATTGTAATTTCAATATTTTAATATAGCCATATTAGTTAACTATAATTTAAACAATTCTCGCTGGGGCAAATTATAGTGATCGCGCTGCGACCCTCACTGGAAGAATGGTTGGGATTAAACTGGAATTATCCCAATATAGCCCTTACTTCAGGTTAGTGAATAATTACCCCTGGGCAAACTAACATAGATGTGGAAAACCCATGGTTGATTTTGCCCAGGGGTGCAATTTGCCCAGATTTACAACTATAACTGCACCCACAATGTTTGTTTACAATGAATATTGTGGGATATGAACAGTAGATCCCATAGGGTATAAATGTACATCCGCATACTGTATTAGACGGTATTGTTATATCGAATATTGGGATTAATTCTCAATGGGTACATAGTTGGCGCTAATTTTGTGAAAAAATGTGGATATCACTGCGTTGAATTCAATGGATTCAGTTACTGAAACTGACTGGTCACTTGAGCTATCCGACTATCCCCCTCCAACTCTCCAACCTGGTGTCAGGCAGATCGGCTCCTGCACGAACAACAGCTGGGCCACGAATGGGTCCCTCCCAAGGAGGAATTGCTGCAGCAGGAACTGGACACCTTTTCCGAGAGTGGCACCACCACTGGGAAGAGCACCGCCCTGGAGTCTGCTGACATGGGACAGTCCGACTCCGGCAAGTTCTCAGCAACCAAGGTCTTTGAGTCGAAATGGTAAAAATCTGGTACCCTCTGGTAAACGTTTACATAACTATGGAAAATCACAATTTTTAATGGGAAAACTCACTATAAATGGCCATGTTCAATAGTTCTTTTGTAGGTTTACCAGAGGGTAAACGACCAGTTAAAACTATGGAAAATCATGGAAAATCACCATCTTTGATTTCGGTCAATCAAGGAACTAACTGGGCCATGGCTTCAATAGCTATGTTAAATTAAGAGAGGGGATGGGGTTGGTGAAAATGTGATCGTAATCCCATCCCCATAGTATTAGATACCCCCTAAATGGTCCCAAATATGTGTAAATCCTCTACTAAGCTATGGTTTCCGGGGGGTGTTGAATAGGAAAGGGGACAGAGATTCATCTACCTGGTTGATTGGAACTCATGACATCACCTATGTTAATTTCCAAATATCATCAAAGATCAACATGCTTCCTCTTTAAGACAAAAAAATCAGGCCGGGTTTTTTAGATCTTCCGCCAGGTGAAAAAGGTCCTGGATCTGATCAAGGATGAGACTCAGTTTCTGCTGGATATGAAGGTCCGCGATCAGCTTGCAGAACTTCCACCGGAGCAGCGTGATGTGCTGCAGATCGATGCCTTGCTCCGTTACATCGGTGTCCTGGATGGAAATCCCTTCATGGAATTCTGTTGTGAAACAAGTCAAAGAAGGCCGAATGGAAATCAACCAATAAATTGCTGGATATATTCATCTAGATTTTGTATTATACATATATATATATATTTATTTATTTATTATTTTTATTTATTTATGTGTATATATATATATGTATATATATATATATGTGTGCGTGTGTGTCTCTCATTTTGATTGTCTCATGATATGTCCAAGTTGCGCAAATTTTCACCAAGGAGTGGAGGGTCAGCAGGACGTGGATCTCTTGGTGCAGGTCTTCTACAACGGGCAGGAGGAAGATGACGAGGCTTTGATGGTGGAGCCAGATGACGTGCTGCAGCATCTGAAGAACTTTATCCAGGTGGGGCACCCATGGTGGGGCACCCATGGGCACCGGTGATGGGCTGATATTTCGCTGGTTGTGGGAAATCAGATGGAACATCTGTTTTTAGTTGGCTATTTGGTGGTTGGGGAGCATTCTATTCTATTCCCATGAAATTCCCATGAAATTACAGGAAATTCCATGAAATCCCTATTTGTTGATGCTTAAAACCTCCCATTTTTTGGATCCTTTGTCAAAAATCAGGAGAAGGAGAACGCCCGCATCGCCGACGTTGCCCCGGACAAGAAGAAGAAGGCCCGCACGCAGCAGCTGGGCTCGGAGAGTGAGGCGGACCGTAAAGCGCGCCGCCGCCGCGAGGAACCTCGGAGAGCACACGGGTTGCTGGGTAGGCTGGGGTACCCTGGTCCTCGGGGGATGGAAACCGTGTGGCCCATAGATGAGAAACATGGATAAACATGATGATTTACCAGTGTTAATGGGCTTGAAACATGTTGAAACCAGAAGTCAATTAGATTGAGGATGTATTAGTGATAGTAGCAGAAGGCTCGAACTTGCTACTTTTTTTCTGATTTTTGTTTGGTGAGGTACCCTACAAAGACTGCGAAAATATGTTTGAACATGTGTATGAGTTTCTTGCTACCCTCTGGTAATTTAACATAGCTATTGAAAATCACCATTTATAGTGAATTTTCCCATGAATAGCATGGTGATTTTCCATAGCTATGTTAGTTTACCAGAGGGTAGTTTTGCTCTGGTGTTTCTGACTTTCCTCCATTTTGCCAGTCATATCCATTTTAAAGAACCTGTGGCTCGAATCGGTGGCCATTTCCGGAACCTAGGGCATTTATGGCCCAAAATATGCTACAGTACCTCCATTTTAGGATCCATTTTTTAGACATTACCATCTGGTTATGACTAACAGTTCGCCATGGAAAATCACCATTTTTAAGAACGGTAAACCATCTATTTCGATTAGGGCCATGGCTTCCATGGCAAACTGCAACAAATAACCAGAGGGTATATCTCTAACCACCACCAACTAGTAATTATTATTAACCATCATGAACCATATAATGACCATCATCATTAACCATTATTTACAGTATATTAACAACATATAGTGTATTTTCCCATGTGTTTTCCCATGATTTTCCTATGATTTGAATGATTACCAGAGGATATATCCCATCACCATGTTCTAGGAACGCAAGTTCTGGGAACGCATGGGCCACGTGATCCCCGACATGAACTTCCGCGTGTGGAAAGCCCTGGACCTCTTCCTGAAGCGCTACTACGAGCCTGGTTGGTGGTTTGGAGCATTTTTTATCTTTCCATTCAGTTGGGAATTTCATAATCCCAACTGACTAATAAATAGTTTGTTTAGTAGAAATCAAAACATGTGTGTAAAAGATATTTTTTCCATATATACTGGGAACATTGGGAATTCATATATTCTTCCCATCACAGAGGGGCCCGGTCTAGGGCCCGGTCGTTTTCGTCGTTTTAAAACCGTGGTGTCTTCGTTCGCAGGAGCTGCTGCAGCGTCGCAGCAAGAGCATCGACTCCGCGGTGGCCATGCAGAAGCAGAACGAAGAGCTGAAGGCCTTGTTGGATCAATACCTGGGATCCAAGGTACCTGGGATCCGAATTCGAAGATGTACCCGGCCTGGTAATGGGAAAAGCATAGGAAAACCATAGGAAAATGGAGGTTTACCCTTTGGTAAACGTTTACAAAAAACTGATGGGAAAATCACCATTTTTAATGGGTAAATTCACTATAAATGTCCATTTTCAATAGCTTTTTGTATGTTTACCAGAGGGTAGACTTGGTCAAGCAGGATTGGTTTGCACGGGAAGTTTTTGGCAGCTTTAAGCCCCAGATTTTTTGGTTTCCTGTAATCGTTCCCTTAAACCAATCCATTGAGTTGGAAAAGATGTACCATAGAAAGAACCATGGAAGATGTACCCTCTGGTAAACATACAAAAAACTGATGGGAAAATCACCATGCTATGAAAATGGGTAAATTCACTATTTCGACTGGTCCATTTTCAATAGCAACCTGTTAGTTTACCAGAGGGTAGACTTGGTCAAGCAGGATTGGTTTGGAAAATGTGCAGGTTTAAGCCCCATATTTTTTGGGAAAATCTATGGTTTCCGGTTACATTTTTCCCTTAAACTCCTTAAACCAATCCATTGAGTTGGGTAGTTGGGTGGTTTCAGAGATGGAAAAGTATGGGAAAGCTTGGAACTATAGTTAATCTACACTATAACTTTGATAAATATAATTAGTTACCCTCTGGTAAACGAACAGTAATGGAAAATCACCATCTTTAAGTTCGGTAAAACCGTAAAACATCTATAAATGGGCCATGTTCCATAGCAAACTGTTACCTGGGATCCAAGGTCACTGGATTCTGGTGGATTTTTAGCCAGGGACCCCCTGGCTGATGGAAAAAAAAATCCCATAAGCCTCTACTACGCCCATTTCAGAAACCCCAGTAGAAGCTTATGGGAATAGGGATACCCTCTGGTAAACTAACAGTGTGCTATTGAAAATGGCCCAGTCGAAATAGTGGAGTTACCCATTTTCATAGCATGGTGATTTTCCATAGTTACGTAAACGTTTACCAGACGGTACCATCATTGGAGGTCCCTATGTATAAATTCCATCACTGGATGGATGACTGGGAATGGTAGACATACCACCTATAAAAATGGTGATTTGGAGGATGGTTTATGATTGTTTTACCCACATTAGACTTTTTAGTTGGGTGTTTTTTTTTCCAGATGTATAAGTCCTATCATAATCTATCCAATATATGGATATAATAATGATACAATAGGTTGTCTTACCAGTGATGAGTTTGTAGGTTCAAATATGTTTAATGTTCAAGATGACTGGCACGATCATGCCAACTCATATTTCAAAAAACTGGGGAAAAGCAGCAGTTGAGATAGGTAAATCAACTATAAATCAACTATAAATCAACTCTGAATCAACTCTTAATGGGCCATTTTCCATCTTTGGACAATGTCCCACGTCCCACTTAGGTCAACGAAGAGCTTCAGGTGCCACCCACCCATGTCATCACCGTGGTCTCTCAGCCCTGAATGCCTTGCCGGGCCGCAACGGAACGTTTCACCCAGAATTCATCCTGAAGCGCATGGAAGCTGTCGCAAAAAGATGTTGAACGTTGAACCCAGATGAGCCTTTAAAATAAAGGAGGTTATACTGCCTAATCTGGGTTATACTCCATTTATTTAAATAACGTATAACCTCTGTTTTTTAAAGGGGAAATATAGGAGGTTATACTACCTAATCGATGATTGGCTCAGATGAACTTGTAGTGGATTGTCATGAATACCCTCTGGTTATTTAACATAGCTATTGGATGCTACTGGAAATGGCCCATTTATAGATGATTTATGTTTATTTACCTACTGAAGATATTGATTTTCAATGGCTACGTTAAATGACTCACTGGTGCTTAGTAGGGAATCGATGGGAATGGGGGTTGCTGGGATGATTATTATTAGTGATTATGGATCATTCCCTCATTCCCTGCTAAGCACCAGTAAGATGATCAAAGGGTAAATTCAGAATTCCTCAAGTGTTCTCAGCCGATTGAGGGAACACCAGCCGGACGGTTTCGCTTGAGGAATCTTCTGCTACAACCAGAAAAAATAAGTGGCGCGTTTGCAGGGTATCTAAGGTTGGCCATGTTAAACTCCATTGAATCCCATTCTGGTTGGTCATTTCAAACATGTTTTTTTTCCATTTCATATATGGGATGTCATCCCAACCCCATTGACGAACTCCATCATGTTTCAAGATGGTTACAACCACCAACCAGCCTTAAATCCCATTGAAGCCAATTAAATCCCATTGAAACCAATTAAATCCCATTGAAGCCAATTAAATTTCATTGAAGCCAATTAAATTCCATTTTCCAAGCTGTATCCCCTTAAATCATACCCCAATCCATTGGAACATCATCGCTGCCCCAGGTTCTGAGCCCCGCAGAGGAGAGGAAGAGCTTAAGAACTTTGGGCTATGCGACTATGCTAAGCTCGATCTTAGTCAGAAAACATACCCATCTATCTATCTATCTATCTATCCATCTATCTATATATATATATATATATGCATATGTGTATATATATATAACCATTTCTAACCATCTCCAATCTATTTTTGTGATGTCTAAGGAATGTTGATTCATTGTGTTTCATTTGTAGCATGAGCATGCATGAGTATTAATTATAATTACCCTTTACATTGAAGATCATGGAGGTTGTTCACAGATCGCATGTGAGGAAAACGTTCCAATGGTTGAAATGTCGTTCAAATATCATGCAGCCCCACCGCTAGCGAGCCACAATTCGCAACTGCCGTGGCGAACAACTCACGTGGACGAAAAAGCGGGCAGCGGGCATGGCTTAGTTTCCCATGAAAGGGGACGGTCATCAAACTATGAAAGGATATCAAAAGGGATTTTTATGATGTTTTACTGGTCGGTGGTTTCAAACATGGCTTTTATTTTCCATTTCATATATATATATATATGGGATGTCATCCCAACCCTATTGACGAAGTCCATCATTTTTCAAGATGGGCACATTGCACACCAACCAGGGATTTTTTATGATGTTTTATGTGTCCAGGAATCCAGTCCATGATATACCCTCTGGTAAACATACAAAAAACTATGGAAAATCACCATGTTCAATGGGTAAATCCACTATTTCTACTGGGCCAATAGCTATGCTATGACATAACCAGAGGGTAATGGTGGGACGACCAGGACCTACCTGGTTTGGGGTTGCGAACTTTGCCATACCCGGCCTGGTAAACTAACAGTTTAATATGGAAAATCATGGAAAATCACCATCCTTGATAGGTCAATCAACTAATATCAACTATAAATATCAAACATCAACTATAAATGGGCCATGTTTAAATAGCTATGTGAAATTACCAGAGGGTATATAATGGTTTTTTTACAAACCAATATGAAGTGATTGTTTACAAACCAATGATGGATTGTTTCTTTTCCATGGCTCACTGAAGCTTGCCCAGAAAATAGATCATATGTGAAGTTTTGCACGTTTGGAATGGACGGATGAACATTCAGAAGCCACAACTGGTTATTTAGCTCTAAAAAGAAGATCATTTGGGTGTCTAAAAACTCAAATGTCCCAAGTTGCCAAAGCTTGCGGAAAGTGTTTGATTTTTTTCGTGGGGGGGGGGGCAGGGCGGTGCAAAAAATACACGCCCTTGTTCATGTGTGTTGTTTTTGTGTGATTAGTGCATTCGATTTTGTATGATTGCATCATGACTGCATCATGACTGCATCCTGACTGCATCCTGACAGCATCACCGCATTGATCTGTGTGGTTCAAACATTATGAGGAAGAAAACGGTGGTCAACGCAACTGACGCAGTTTTGCTCCAAACCACAGACAGCACGTTTACCTTCAGAAACTCAAAGCCGTTTCAGAGGACTTGATTTTTCAGCATTCCCAGACCGAACTCCTCATAAGAAGTCATGGGTTTGTCTGAAATCGATGGGCAAACCACTGGTTAAACCACTGGTCAATCAAAATTATCCATGTCATTTGACGGCCACAGCTACTAACCATTGTTGGACACACCCAACTATCATATTATTATATAAGGGTTTCCATAAATGGGGGTACCCTAAATCATCTATTGATAGATTGGATTTTCCCTCATAAACCATCATTTTTTCCGTCCAGCTATTGGGGGCACGCCCATTTTAGGAAACCTCCATATGGGGATGTGTCAAAACCTATGAAATTACCATATTTGGGGGAATAAACATCCATAAACCAGTTATTTTAAGGTACCATCCGGGTGCCAGGGTTTTGACTCATAGCCATATATGTGTGGTTATCTATCCCATGATATTTCCATGGTGTCGCCATTCTGGACCCGATGAGTTGTTCGGACCATCTGCAGTGTGAAAGCTGGCAGATCCTGAAACTGGCAACTGGTTAGTACCAGTTTCATATCCCCGTAATTGATGGTTCTTTCTAACATACAAAAAAAAGGTGCCCCAATTCGGAATCGCTAAGTTGGTGAACATGACTCCAATTTCACTATGGTTTATGGTAGATATATCTATACTATTCCTATATACCAACAAACATCACTGGGGGGGCACCACGTTGTACCCACATTGCATTTTAATCTGAATTCAGCGGCCGGAAGCATGAGTGATATCGAGTCGAACCCTTAGTGAGTTTCTCCCATTGCGTTCCGCATGTTCATAATTATTTACATGTACATATATATATTGCGACCTAATTGTATAAATATACATAATACAGTGTCACTTATATATATATATATATATATCATAGATGTAATTTTTCCATACGTCTATACATTATGTAATCTATACATGATGTAATCAGCTACAACCCTTTTTTAATTGCCGCCCTGCCGTGATTCCGATGCGACTCACTGAGGTTAGAGTGTCCCTGTGAGTGCGATGCACGGAGCCAGGAGTTTCGCTCAAGCTATGCATTGGGTGCACTGGGCGCCTCGGTTGCCATGGCATCCCTGGGGCCGCGGGCCGCATCATGGGTTTAGGGTCACGGGATGGGACGCCTAAATAGTGTTTACATCGAAAAAACGGATGGGAAAATCACCATGCGATGAAAATTAGAGTAAATCAACTATAATTAAATTTCGACTGGGCCATGGCGAAGCCAGTTCGCAAACTGTTGGTTTACCAGAGGGTAACCAATGGATGCATAGTCTAAATCCTTATTCACCGGCCATTCAATGGATTGGTTGAAGGAAACAAAAATGCAGGAGCCCCAGATTTCAATCAGAAAATCCCATCCGGTTTTCACATGTTTTCACCAGGTTTCGTGGTGCTCGTGGTCTTAGCCCTTTTTTCACTCCAAGCGGTGCCCAATCTCCACTACGGTATTCGGTGCTCCTGGGGGAACTGGTGCTCCTGGGATATATCTGGGTAAATTTCATCACGACCGAACCCTGTTCTCCCGAAACCCTGGAATCATGGTTAATAAGGGGAATCATCCCCTTTTATGGCCCAACTATTCAGGTGAGTGAAATATGATTTCATTTACCCAAAAATCCACGGGTTTTTACCATATCTTTATCCACCATATCCCCTATAAAATTTACCCAAAAAAACATGGGAGGACCACCGACCCAAATGATGACCTTTGATGACCTGGTGAAAAGATGGAGATTTCCCGGGCGAACCATGGGATTTACCCGGCCTGGGATTAGGATCTGAGGGATTTTAACCATGGATTTTTATGGTGGTTTTATGGTGATTTAATGGGATATATATATATATGTGGTTAATATACTGTTAATAATGGTTAATGATGATGGTTATTATATGGTTAATGATGGTTAATAGTAATTGCTGGTTGGTGGTGGTTAGAGATATACCCTCTGGTTATGACTAACAGTTAGCGAACTTGAAAATGGCCCAGTCGAAATAGTTGATTTACCCATCAATAGCATGGTGATTTTCCATAGTTATGTAACAGTTTACCAGGGGGTAATTAGGAAGATGAAGGCATATATTTGGATGAATTTGATGACCTCACGTCCTGAGGTCAACGGAATGATAGCTATATGGGTAATCATCACAATGGCCGAACCCTTCAAGGTTTTGCAGGATGGTGAATTGTTATAATTCAGCCAGCCATGTTATGTTATATTATATTATATTATATTATATAACATAATATAATATAATATAATATAATATAATTATATAATATATATATATATAATGAGCAGTTTCAAAAACCCTATTGACTTTTCCTGTTAACTCTCAAGTCTCTTTCGCGGCTACCCTAAAATGCGGCCTGTGTTTTGACTGGAGGTTGTTGAAGCTGGTCATACTGTGGATGGGCCAGCGAAATCCTGCACCACCAAAAGGATTGTTTTCCACCCTATAAATCATGGGATGTTTACCATCTACCAACTGGTGATTCGGATTTCGCTGGCCCATCCACAGTATGTATACCCTCTGGCAATCAAAAAATTGCACTAGCAAATCCATCAGCGTCCCATTGGGCCAATGGAGAAGCCCAAGTGAAAGGCAATTGGACTGGAGAAAATCATGAGAAAATCATGAGAAAATGATCAATAACCATCAACTATAACTATCATCAACTATAACTCTACTTTGATGATTTTTTTGAACTTTGAGACTATCATCAATCGTCTCAAACTTCATCAAACTTCGGCAAACTGTTCGTCCAATTTCGACAGTCAGATGTGGTGATTGGATCTCGGAGAGTCAGGTACAACACTGCAGGAAAATGGGCAGATGTCGACAACGTGCACTTCTGAGGATGGCTGGCTTGATGGGGATGGTTCATGGCCCCAATGGCCTCGTGAAAAAACGCTCGTACCATTGAAATATCCTATGAATCTAAATCCTATGGTTATGACTAACATAGCCATGGTTTGTTGATGGCCCATAGAAATAGATGATGTTCCCTTCTGAAAGCCTCCATTTATTTTGGGGATTTTCCATGGCTATGTTAGTCATAACCAGATGGTATATGAATCCTATGGATTCCTATGGCATAAATCTTCACTTTCTCTAAATACTCTAAATATAGTTCTTAGATTTTCAAGATTATCTTCATGTTCCCTCTCATTTTTTTTCCAAGTTCAGGGTTATCTTCATGTTCCCTTCCATGGATTGGTTTAAGGGAAAATCTGAACCGGAAACCGTGGATTTTCCCATTAAATATGGGGCTTAAACCAGTAAAATTGTCCCAAACAAACCAATCCAATGAATCCAAAATATTTCAATAAATCCCAATAAATCATCCATTTTTCATGGTGAATCCCAATTTTTCATGGTAAATCCTCGGATTTTTTCGATTTTTTTAAGCGGTCAACTCCCCTTGAGGTCTACACTGCGGGGCGCTACTTGATCGGCCCATGGAACACCTTCGTGTCGCCCGTTGTAAGTTCCAGCTGGGCTATGTGGCTGATTTCGTATGGTGAAATGATCCCCAAAAATCTGGGTATATAGTGGTGTGTATATATATATATACCCTCTGGTTATTTAACATAGCCATGGAAAATCCCTTATAAATGGAGGCTTTCATGGGAAAATCATCTATAAATGGGCCATCTATACCATGGCTATGTTAAATAACCAGAGGGTATATATAGTGGTGTATATGTGTATATATATATGGGTAAATTAACCATAAATCTGGGTAAATTATAACCATAAATCTGGGTAAATTATAACCATAAATCTGGGTAAATTATAACCATAAATCTGGGTAAATTATAACCATAAATCTTGGTAAATTATAACCATAAATATGGGTAAATTATAAACCATAAATCTGGGTAAATTATAATCATTAATGATAATCATATATAATCATTGTTAATCAGCTATGGATTATCATCATATAATGATTATATGTGATTATCATTGATTAATGATTATATATGTGATTACAAATGTGTTTATTGATCATTCATGATTATCACCATCAGCTGATGATAATAATGTCAATTCATCACCATTAATCTGGGTAAATTTCATCACGACCGAACCCTGTTCTCCCGAAGCCTGGAATAATGGTTAGTAAGGGGAATTATCCCCAAATGGCCGAACTATTCAGGTTAGTGAAATATTATTTCATTTACCCAAAAATCCATGTTTTTTTCTTGTTTTTAGTATTTTGTGGGGCTGGAAGAGATTTTTGGGGTAATTTTGGGGATCTATTTGGATGAATTATAATGACCTCCATGCGACGTCACTGGAGTGCTGAGAACTTGTTAACTGTTTTCAGGTTCTTACCCTCTGGTAATGGGATATAGAATACTTATGGGATATACCCTCTTGTTATTTAACATAGCTATTGAAACTGGCCATAGAAATAGTTGATGTTCCCATTGATAGCATGGTGATGTTCGATCGTTTTTTGTATGTTTACCAGGCCGGGTAACTGTTTTCAGGTTGGTGAATTCTTTTTGTTCAGCCAGAAGTAGTGGAATCTCTGGGTGTCGCTTGCTTTAATGGGGAAATGGTGGATGATTTTTGGGACCCATGGGCAGGATGGACCTCCATACAATCAACCGGAGGATTTAGGAGTGATTTTCAGACAAAGCCATATTTGGCACCCTGGTGTTTCATCAACAAAGTTGTGTTTTTTGTCTCACGGGGATTTCGGGGGTAGCCTCTATAGACTCGCAACCTCCGCGGTTCAACTTGGATCAACTTGGTGCCGGGCATGATTGTTGGTTCAGAATCAGATAGTCCCATGAATTTCTCCATAACATTCGCGGACACAACGAGGCTTTTTCCTTCTGTCGTGCAGAATGTGGAGTTTTCAAACACGTGGCTCTCTCAGTTTTCGGGATACGATTGAGGAATTATGGTTGATTGGTCATTATTATAGGGGCTATTAACCTAAGTGTTTTATTTGGGGACAATGACACAACCCATAATTAGTGGGAGAACTATTACCAAGCAGTACAATGGAATGGGATAGGTATATTATGCATGGCTTATGTGTATCCGATTTGTAGCTGAGACGTCCAATCCACATCCGCATTCTTGCCGGGGAGAATGGGATGATATCATCCAAGTCAGTAGATCAGTTTCGTATTGAAACCCAGCGTTTTCCTTGGGGATCACACATTTTCAGAAAACCCATAAATAAATGGATTCATCAATGGATTATCATGTTTATATCATATTCTTTATCCACCATATCCCCTTTTTTGAATCCATATTATCTCAATATAATCCCATATCTCAGCATATCAAGATCCCTGGGGATTGATGATGATAATGGGGGTTATACTATGCGATACTATATATATATATATATACATTGTATCAATATACATATAGTATTACATATATATATATATTATATATATATATATGATCTTTTATTGCCTCATATCATCTCATATGAGAAGATAACATATTGTCACCTTCGGTCAGCGGTCAGCGGTGCCAGGTTTGGCCTCGCTGCCAGCGGTCACCGGTACCCAGCGCTGCACACCAGGCACCTCTGACATGATGGTCATGTGAATATCATGGGAAATCATGGGAAAATCATAGGAAAATTATGATTAATAAGGATCAATAAGGATCAATAAGGATTAATATGGTGATTTTCCATAGCTATGTTAGTTGACCAGAGTAAAATATGGGAAAATACACTATAAATCATGGGGAAAAAAAAAACATAGGAAAATCATGGGAAAAGCATGGGAAAATACACTATAAATGGATGAATTATCGATTCAAAACCATTATTTAGTCATTAATGTGGGTGAATCAATGTCATTTTTACTTCCATGACTGGGAATGGTAGACATACCACCTATAAAAATGGTGATTCGAGGGATGGTTTATTATTGTTTTACCCACATTAATAAGGATCAATAAGGATTAATATATATATATATAATATGGTGAAGAAGGAAACATATGTGGGTGGGTCAAAACCTGTTTAAAACCTTTTATGATCAATTTTAGTGGCATAAACATGAAAATACACACCAGCTATTTTTTTGGCTTCGCGTTAGGTGGGGTTTTGACGCAGAGCCATATAAGGAATATGGGATGTCAGAGGGATGGTCATGCGATTACTGCCTGCTATTAGCTGAAAGGTGATTGCTGGGGATTAATGATGATTTGTGGTGATTTTCTAGGGACCATATAGTGGTATATCATGGGTATCTTATTGGATATAATATGGGTATATAGTGGTATATATAGTGGTATATATAGTGGTATATATATATAGTGGTATATATAGTGGTTTATAATGGGTATAACTATATATATGTATAATGACGTTCAAAATCCCCAATAGCCAGGACATTTACCAACCCCAAAATCATCGGATTGTTGAATACCCTTTGGTTATTTAATGTAGCGAACTGAAAAATCAGCATTTTGAATAGGCACATCATAATTGTCATGAATGGGCCGTTTTCCAATGTTAAATAACCAGAGAGTACTTATGGAATACTCATGGGATATACCCTCTGGTAATTTAACATAGCTATTGAAAATGGCCCAGTCGAAATAGTGGATTTACCCATTGATAGCATGGTGATTTTTGATACTTTTGAAAATGACTAACAGTTTGCTATTGAAAATGGCCCATTTATAGATGGTTTACCTATTAAAAATGGTGACTTTTGATGGTTTTTTGTATGTTTACCAGGCCGGGTATGGGATTTCTCACACATAAACGATCCTATCCAATCCGACGATCGTCATCAATGGGAGATCTCCAGGATCCAATGGGTATCGGGGATGATGAATATATCATATGTTTTTCCCCCAGATTCGCATTGATCAATAAAATGGAACTGCTGTACCATTCTAAAATGGGAATTAATGGTGATTTAAGATGATTTAGAATTCAATGGGAGATCTCCAGGATCCAATACATGGAGGTACGTTAGTAAGTACCATATTTTGGGCCATATGAATTGGAGATATATCATGGTATATCCCCTGAAATTTAGGCTTGATATATATAGGCCAAAAATATATGGAATCGGTACCTCCCATTTAAAATCGGTTCCTGATATGGCCAGTGATAGTAGGTCATCACAAAATGTTCAAATGTTGTTTCCATCAACAAATATGCCCCCAAGAATTGTAAGGACTGACTTCGAGCTCTCAAAAAATGAAATGTTTGCTGATGAAATCCATAATTCTTGGAAGATTCAACCCCTAAACTCCATTCAGTTCCCAATGTCTTTGGAGAGATTTATTTGTATTTCCCTTTTGAAAAATTCCTCTTGCATCCCATGAATCCCATTCGACCCCCAGAAAAAAAACCCATCAAATCCCATCAAATCATCCAATCTGAATTTATATATGTGGTATATATAGTGGTATATATCACATTTCTATCCATTGTAAATTTCATTTAAAAAAAACATTAATCCCCAATCCAATACCCATTGAACCCCCATGAAAAAGCCTGGATCACCATGAAATTCCCAGGACCAAAGAAGGTCTCGCCTTAAATCTGGAGGCCTGGAAGCGTGGGTTTACGTCCAACGCCGTTGGGTAAAAGAATAGAAGGTGATTTAAGATGATTTAAATTCATGTTCCCATGATATTTTAGTGGTGATAAAAATATTCCCATAAATGGTGATTTAATCCAAATCAACTTTATATCATCTTCCCATTAATGGTGATTTAAGATGATTGAATAGGACATGAATGGAACATTAATGGGAATATGATACAATATCCATGGGAATAATGGGAACATCATGGGAAGATGAGTCAATGATTTTGAGGGTGATTTGATAGGGTTTTTCATGGTGATAAAATGGTGGTTTAATGGAAGTTTCATGGGATTTACCCTCTGGTTATTTAACATAGCCATGGGAAATGACCCATAGAAATAGATGGTTTACCGTTCTTAAACATGGTGATGTTCCATGGCGAACTGTGAATGTCATAACCAGATGGTAATTGTTTGGTTTTTTTTTAAAAAAAAAATGGAGGTTTAACCATCAACAAACCATGCATTTCGTGGGAGTTCACGGGGTTTTTCATGATTTAAAATGTTGATCTAAAGGTCATTTTTCGTCGTGGGGGATGAAAATGTTGATTGTTTTTCATGAAATTTACGATGGATAGAAATTTGGGAATGTCATTTTATGGAAAATCACTATTGTCATAAATGGATAATTCAACATAATTCAACTATTTCTATGGTGATTTTAACCATCAGTTTTTTGTATGTTTCAGAACCAGAGATGTTTTTCAATGTCCCATTGGTTGATGAATAGAGGGCTTTGAAGAACCCCCTTTAAGTTAAAGGTAAATGATGATATGGTATACCAGCTCCCGGCCCCTCTATTTTTACCAAAAGGACATCAAATTGATGGGAATATCATGGGAGAATCAACCATAGCATCATAGCAACGGAACATCCCTGAACTTAAATGCATGTGTTCATGCAAAAAACGATCTATAATCTATAAATGGTGGATTTTCTGTTGCTATCTTTCATTACCAGAGGGCACCTGGACTTGCAGACATCAAATACTGGGGAAAATCACGTTTTTTCATGGAAAATGGGGGGGTGCAAGCACCCCTATTGATGGGAGATTTTTCACCTTGATTCTTAGCGATTTTGATGCCGGCTATGCATATCCAGGAAGTCAGACTTGGCCATAAGATTTCCCATATCAACCAACATATTTCCAACAATCCCCAAATGATCATGATCATTTGGTAAATCCCATGGTAAACCAATTTTTTAACCCCATACCGGTAATTGATATGAACATATTCCAATTAATATGGGTTGATGATTATGATCATTCCAAACATATTGGGTACCCTCTGGTAATTTAACATAGCTATGGAAAATCACCATTTTTCATGGGAAAATCCACTCATTTGTTTTTGGGATCCGCGGATGGTCCCAGCCGCAGGTTTCATTGCAGTACCGCCTGAAAGAAGCGCAGGCGCCTGCCTTTAACGGTGGATTCTGAGGCACAAAATGTGTGGAAAATCTGGGTGATACTACGGGGCAACATGGTTTCACCGGTTTCACCATCAAAAATCAGGTCTTGGCGATGTCATTTACCCGGCCTGGTAAACTGTCACATAACTATGGAAAATCACCATTTTTAATGGGAAAATCCACTATAAATGGCCATTTTCAATAGCTATGTAACAAATTACCAGAGGGTATCGCCCAGAAATCCCACAGAAAATCTGATGAACATTGAGCTGCCAAGTCGGCCAAGCCGTGGTCGATGTGTGGCCAGGGCTATGATCCAATTATGGGAAATCCGACGTGGAGCTGTTCTTTAATCTTAGTTAATTAATCTGGGTAAATTATAACGACCTCACTGCGACCTCACTGGAAATCATGGTTAATAAGGGAAATCATCCCCAAATGGCATTAATTCAGGTTAGTGAAATATTATAATTTACCCAGATTAATGGGGTTTATAAACCAACATAACTGGTGGGCACCATCCTGTTTTTTTTGGTGTTTATACTCTAGGGAGAAGTGCTGGAAAACTCACATAGATGTGGAAGAAGCACCATATGTTTGATCATTTTTCGCAAACCCATGGGGTTTCTAGATCTTTTTGTAAACGTTTAGCCTAGGATGAGTAAACAGTCTCAATATCTCCGAAGGATTTGGAGCTAAGAAAAGCCAGCTGACCATTGGCGCTATCAGTTCCAACCCGAGGTTGGAAAGCTCTACACTGAGTTCAATGTCGACTTCCAGGTTTGGTCGAATTCAGCCTGAACAGGGGAATTTGAAAATCCGTCTTAGTACTCAAACAGTATAGCAACTAAAACCTACTAAGTCCTAGTGATGAAAGACTGTTCTATCTTGTTGGGGGTTAGATAGATAGATTAGATTAGATTAGATTAGATTAGATTAGTACTTAGATTAGATTAGATTAGATAGATCGATCTATCTAAACATACCAACTATTCCAATGGATCTTTCCTGCAAATTTTCGCAATTTCTTGGACCGACCACCAATCGCGCAGAACTTCTTTGTGAGCACCATCCGGGAGAGCGTCATCAAGGCACAGCCTCGGAAAACCATGGATTCCATAGGGGGTTAGCTGCCACCTTTAGATGTTCATAGAATTGGATGATGGGAAAATTTACAGGAAAGACCTATATTTGATGGTAAAAACCATGGTTTCCGGTTCAGATTTTCCCTTAAACCAATCCATTGAGATGTGGCCGTTTTTTCCGAAAAATGGGGAAGGTTCCACTTTCATCGCTTTCGACAAGTTTTTTTTTTTCCGAGTGTTTAAAACTTGACCAAACTATATGGAGGTTTCCTGAAATAGGGCTATCCCCAAATCATCCATTTTAATAGCAGTTTCCATTATCAACCATCCATTTGGGGGTACCCCGATTTATGGAAACCTCCATACAGGATGGTGCCCCCCAGTTATAAGTTGGTTTATAAACCCCATTAACTATAGTTATAAGTACCATAAACCATAGTGAAATTGGAGTTATAAACCAACTTAGCTATCTTGGGGGCCCCACATTGCATATGTATTCTGTTTTTTTTCAGATACTGAAGGCTCCAGCGACTGGCGAAATTGATCGCCAGGTGGCCGCAGATTACGAAGCGTACCAGCTCTGGGACCAGCGAAAGGAGGTGCGAAACTCACAGCAAGGGTTGGTCAATCAACTGAGGTATGATTTGGTAACCATTGGTTATCTGGTTGGTGGTTTGGAACATGAATTTTATTTTTCCATTCAGTTGGGAATTTCATGATCCCAACTGACTCATATTTTTTCAGAGGGGTAGGTAGGTATACCACCAACCAGGTTATAGTAACCATTGGTAACCAACTCTAACCATAGGTATCTTGGATGGATATCAATACTCCAAAATCCTGAGGGTATGGGATGATCTACGTTCACCAGATCAGGCGTATCTGAGCGTATCTGGTGATGGCGTACCTGGCTGATTGGCCATGGTTATATGAGCGTTCAAAATCCCTGCTTGATGATTAGTTCGGGGATGATATTACCCAATCTGGTTGGTGGTTTCAAACATTTTTTATTTTCCATTTCATATATGGGATGTCATCCTTCCCATTGACGAACTCCATCATTTTTCAAGATGGTGAAATTGCACCACCAACCAGCAATAGATTGGAGATTTTTACAGAATCCAATGGGGGAATCCCTATGAACTATTAACCAACCAGATGGAATGACAGGTTTTGAACACTGCTCATCTTGTGGCTCCATTCAGTGCAACGGATGGGTAATACGGATGGTTAGGAAAAAAAAGAGCAAAGGGAGTTCAACGGAAAAAAACATGGCAATAAAAGCATTATATGGCTATGGATCAATAGATCAATACCTATGAAAATACCATTTTTAGGGGGTTATTCACATCCATAAATCACCCAGCTATTTTGATGTGAACTACAGGGGATTCCATGGGTTTTGACACACTGCCATATCCATAATAACTATCATTATCCATAATACCACCAACCAGTCATCCAAGTTGTTGGGTGACACTTAAAAGCCAGGGCTTCAAATAGGTCGCACTGCCAGGTTGGGGGTTGCAGTTGTTGGACATTGCGATTTTATATGATAACTCATTATATGATAGCTATGGATCATGTGCGTTACCAATATGTCAAGATGCCGTTGAACTACAGACGGATCGAAATTTTGGGTCACACCGTTTTTTCTGCTGCCTGAAATGGGATGGGGATATGCCCAAAAAATAATTGCAAGAACCCTCTGGTAAATTAACATGGACCCTGAAAATGACCAATTTAGAGTGGAAACTGTGGAAACTAGTCTTCCAGCCCCGTTTTCTGGCAAGGTCGAAGTGTTCATTTACTGAGGGGTAAGTGTGGAAATGATGAGAAAGTGATAAACTTACTGATGATTCCACTAATCCGGGATTACTGATGATTTACTTCATCTGACCCCAGATTTACTGATGATAAACCCATAAGATTTTGGGGCCAGATGATGGGTGAGATCTGGCGTCATCGGCCGCAAGCAGGGCCCCCAGAGGTCCATTAACACTTCGCTAAAGCCTTGGCCCATAGAAAGTTCGTTGATTTACCCATTTTCATAGCATGGTGATTTTCCCATCAGATTTTTCTATGTTTACCAGGCCGGGTATTTATAGCAAACCTCTATGTCTTTGTCTTTGAAAGCTAGCTGAACTCACCCATTCGCTCCTGCAGGTCGGCAATCAGATGCAGCGGGAAGTGAATGCAGTTCTCAACCGAACGTGCCACCTATGGGGTGACGGTGAGCTATCGCTACCCCGAAGGGGATGCGTTTGGATTTATAGAATCCAGAGACTGCAGATACCCTCTGGTAAACGTTTACATAACTATGGAAAATAACCATTTTTAATGGGAAAACTCACTATAAATATTTATAAATGGTCATTTTCAATAGCTATGTTAGTTTACCAGAGGGTAGCCCATGCCCAGGCTATCTGCAGTCAAGGTCCTAAGGTTGTGCTTCTGGAAAAGTTGTGGTGATGAAAACCTCGGAAAACCAAATTCGTATCATTCGTTCCGTCACAAAACGAGCAAGTTAAACCACAAAGGATCATAACTTCACTGAAATCACCAGAGCCTGTGCGTTTTGTGATTTTTGCACATCTAACCCGCGAAGTTGGTGTTGAATCTCGGTCTCTCGCAGGTATGCAGAGTGTGATGCCAGCCTGTTACAGCCGGGCGGTGCAAGGCCAAAATCTCATGGAATAATGATGCGCTAACCCAAGAACCATCGCAGTAACCAACCATATAAGGGTAGTGCCATTTTTGAATCACCCGAAATAGGGCTATATCCGGTATACCCTTCGGAAGTTGTTTATTATTGTGTTTTTTTTGCCTTATTATTTGATGGAATCCTGCGCCCGCAATGTAGGTGAACGACAGAAACCCAGTTGGCCCATCAGTGTAGTATACTCATGGGAATCTCGCCAACCTGAAATTGTGGATGTGTCCCCAAAATCATCTGCTGAAATGGGCAATCATGATGATGGTGAATAATGGTGAATAATGGTTAATAATGGTTAACAATGGTTAATAATGGTTAACAATGGTTAATAATGGTTAACAATGGTTAATAATGGTTAACAATGGTTAATAATGGTTAATAATGGTTAATAATGGTTAACAATGGTTAATAATGGTTAACAATGGTTAATAATGGTTAATAGTGGTTAATAATGGTTAACAATGGTTAATAATGGTTAATTACTGCATGAATGATGGCTAATAATGAGATTAATAATGGCATTAATAGTGGGATTAATAATGGGATTATCTGCTTGGTGCTGACTGGAACCATGGAATTTTGAATGACTTTCCATATTAATTGGGAATGTCATCATCCCAACTGACGAACTCCATTATTTTTCAGAGGGGTAGTGCGATATACCGCCAAGCAGATTATATCATATATCATTATATCCATAATAACTATCATTATCCATAATACTACTTGGTGGCTCATCCCACTTAGTAAATGGGGTATAACCCCAATTATAAGTGGATTAAGCCTACTTATCCCATTTATAACTGGGGTTATAATCCACTTACTAAGTGGGATGAGCCACCAAGTACCAACCAGTCATCCAAGTTGTTGGGTGACGGCACCGCCAGGTTGGGGGTTGCAGTTGTTGGACATTGCCCTGCCAAAGGCGTTCGATCAAAGCATCGTGCAAACGCAGGCCCATCTGGGCAAAGGAGCCACAGTTCTTGGGTAATTATTCAGATATAAAACTGTGGTATGTTTACTTCCAAAAATTGGGATATATACCATAAGTGTGGTGAAATATCAATTATATATATATATATACTGGTTGGTGGTTTCAAACATTTTTTATTTTCCATTTCATATATGGGATGTCATCCTTGCCATTGACTTTCATATTTTTCAAGATGGTTAAAACCACCAACCAGTATATATATATATATATAACCCACTTCTTAGTGGGGAGATATGGGATTCACATGGAAAATCCACTAAAAATTGGAGCTTTGCAGCGAAAATCATCTATAGATGCGCTCCTCATTGAAAAATGGTGGATAAAATGGATACCCTCTGGTAGACTAACATAGCTATGGGAAATCACCATTATCAATGGGTAAATCCACTATTTCAATGGGCCATTTTCAAGTTTGCAAACTGTAAGAAATGACCATAGGGTAATCCTTCAAACTGACAATTCATCACCATTATATAATGGATAATCAGCATTTGACATAGCCATCACCATTAATTTGATAATCATCAATGATAATCATATATAATCACTATTAATCAGCTATGGATTGTCACCATATAATAATTATATATGATTATCATTAATGATTATATACGTGATTACACATGTGTTTAATGATCATTCATGATTATCAACATCAGCTGATGATAATAATGTCAATTCATCACCATTAATCTGCGTAAATTATACCGACCTCACTGTTCTCCCTCACTGGAATCATGGTTTATAAGTATAAGGGAAATCATCCCCAAACGGCCGAACTATTCAGGTTAGTGGAAATTTGGGGATGAGGTCCCTTAAATAACAATAATAATCAACCTGAATTACCCAGATAATTGCCCATATTTCACTTACCTATCTGGGTAATTCAGGTTAGTGAAAAATTACTAAATTTACCCAGATAGTGATTCTACATGATTCTACATCACTAAATATGGATAAGTTATCACTAAATTAGTGAAATACCATAATTTACCCAGATCAAATTGTGACGAAATCTTCACCTCCAGAAACAAGGTGCAAAACCAAGCGATCAGCACAGAAAAGTTCGCTCAGGACAGCGTGTTTGAAATCAATGGAGTTTTGTTGGGAAAATCTTAACCGGAAACCATCGATTTTCCCATGGAATATAGGGGGTTTCCTATAAATTGTCACACCAATCCATTGATTTAACGGACTTCATGGGGGATTTCATAGGGAATCATCAAAAATAGTCCAAACATGTCGGGTGTTTTATGTGATTTCATGCGGAGTGAAAGTGGATGTCATGGGAACCACTTTAAAGCCAACAATACTGTGGATATGGAGAGATCACGGATACTAACAGCATGCTATTTGGCCCTGAAAATGGGGGGTATACCCCAAACATGGCAGTTTCATCATGTTTCTGAACAAAATGAGATTCCAATCGCTTGGAGCTCGAATTTCAGACCCATCAAGAGTTTTCCCCCTGGCACTACGTAAGAATGATGAATGGAAGGATACACTCTGCATTGAATAGCTGTCTTCATGGATGTAGATGAATCAAAAAAGTTGCCGTTTGAAATTTCTTGGCATGCCTTCAACGTGGTTCAGATGGTCCATGTGAGACCGTTGAAAAAGCTTCGCACAGCTGCCATCAAGATGGCGCCTCACAAGAACCTGCACAGGGGTTGTAAGAAGTGCAAACTGTAAGCTTCAATAGACCATCATGAAGATGTTTGGCTTGTTCGCATGATGACACCAGCTCCATTACCTCCTCCCACCCCCAATCTATAGTTTGCTACTTTGAAATATAGATACTAAAATGTTCTCAATGAATATGAAAAGCCAAGAGCATCCATTAGCATTCCATGCCATTCAACTGATAAGATTGGATGATGTGTGATGCTTGTGCAAATCCACTTTGGCTTAGTGACACTACATGGCGTGGGATGAGCGAGTCGCCAGCTGTCACTTGTGGGAAACTCAGAAGTCGGGGGTACCCTCCGGTGTCATCAAACGTGGCTGGCTGGAAATCCCCTAGAAATGGGGGCTTTCAATGGGAAAATCACTGAACGAAATCGTGTATTTTCCAGCCAGCCATGTTTGATGACACCGGAGGGTACCCTCTGGTAAACTAACATAACTATGGAAAATCACCATTTTTCATGGGAAAATTCACTATAAATGGCCATTTTCAATAGCTATGTTAAATTACCGAAGGGTAAACACCAAAATATCCACTTTTTGATGAGAAAAATGGTGAGTTTAATCATCAAATTTGGGGATACCTTTTTGTTTCAGACAGCCAGCCATAGTGGTAAACCGTCTCCAATTGGAAGTGTAGTCGATTGGAGTTACAACATGTTTGGGTCGTCTGGGTAAGTTAGATATCATGATTCACTAAGCTGAAATAATCATACATGAGTATGTCTGAAAATGGGGTATACCCCCAATTATAGCCATTTAGTAGGGATAATGATCATTAACCATTGGGTGTAGGGGTACACTATTTTCAGACAAACCCACATGTCACATTAATGATTCAACTATAGCCTGAATGTATAGGTAAATTGTAATGATTCAACTATATATCGGGATAATTCCACTATACATTCACAATCGTTCCAGATTAGTCTGATGGTTGGTGGCCTTGATTCAACCAAGGTCTAGCCTCCGGATGATGTTTCTCCAAACATGATGTAGAAAAAATCACACAAAAAAAACCTTGATTATTCCTCCTTGACCCTATGAAAAATGAGGAAACAATGGCGGGCTACGTGGCTTGTGGGGATTGATTCCTCTATGTTTCAATGATCCCAATATCCCAAGTTTGCTGGTGCAATCCGATTGATCCCCCCCCGATATGTTTCTTGTTGATGAAAAGTCCGTCATCATGAAACTATCATGCTGTTGGAATATTATTTTTGGGTTCCTGAAGAAAATCCAAATGGTTATACAATGGCATTGATTTCTGCTTGGTGCTTTGGAACATGAATGGATGATGAATTTCCATTCAGGAATTTCATAATCCCAACTGACGAACTCACTCATATTTTTCAGAGGGGTAGGTTGAAACCACCAACCAGTTAATTAATGTTTGAAATCATGACTGACATTCATGGCTAAAGTTCGTAATGATTCATTTGTTTACTGTATTCATGAATGGGTAGCGTTATTGTTGGTTACCCTCTGGAAAATGGAAAATATTCCTTCATAAATGATTCCCTTATTCAAATATTTTAAATGCCTCTTTATGGGCGGTTCCCCAATGCCATGTCTAATTTTTCGAAGTGCAGCAATTCCATAATCATCCCATCAAAAATCGACATTATCCCAATTCCATGCCCATGATATGTCCCAATTGTCCATTGAAACCAATGGCTGGTTGGTGGTTTCAAACATGTTTTATGTTCCATAATATGGGATAATCCTTCCCATTGACTAATATTTTTCAAGATGGTTAAAACCACCAACCAGATGGCAATGGTGTTCCTCTTAAAAGCCCACCGTTCTTGGCCACCCTCCATGTGGCCGCTCACAACGGCCAAGGCGAGCGTTCGCATTGGGGCCTTTTCGATCGTGAGGTGAAGACCGTCGCTCGACTGCGGAGAAAGCAACGATTTGGGCGTGTCTGAAAGTAGTCATGTGTTCTGTTAACCCAAATGGTTATAACAAACACATGTTAGGTATTTGTTTACCATTTGGTGAACTAACAGACTTTTGTAAATAAGAGACTATTTCTTATATGTCTGAAAGTATCTTTTTAGATACATTTTAATAATCAACAAATAGTTATACTAATGGTATCTTAAATGATGTATATATATATACACACACATACAGTCACGGTACTTCATGGGATTGAACGGGTTTTTTTCTGGGATTCAACCGGCGTTTGATGGGGATATTTTTGTTGGGAATACAGTGGAAATATCCTCGGCAGATGTTGGGAATCTAGTAGGAATAAGATTAGCCACTCACTTTATTTTTTTTCGGCTTGGTCGACTCCCAAAATATGGCCAAAACGACATTCCCGTTATATACCCGTCCCAAAAAGTCCCAGGAATGTACCCTCTGGTAAACTAACATAGCTATTGAAAATGGCCATTTATAGTGGATTTACCCATTGAAAATGGTGATTTTCCATAGCTATGTTAAATTACCAGAGGGTAACATAATTGTGGAGAAAATCATCGTGCTATTTTCATGGGTAAATCAACTATTTCGACTGGGCCATGGCTTCCAGTTCGCTTTTTGTATGTTTACCAGAGGGTACCCAGTTTCATAAACCTCATTATCACTAGTGGCCACATTTCATAAACCTCATGGGGCATATATCACATTTCATAAGCCAATAATATACCCATTTCTAGTTGGGGCTGGTTGATTATTGGCTTTACCACATGATCATGGGCATATAAATCGCGGAATATGTCGAGATGAGATGAGGAATGATGAGGATTCGACCAACCAAAAATGGTGAATAGCCTGATATTTTTACCAAGGCTATAAAGGGGCAATGTAAAATGTAACCAACAAAAGTCAATAATGGTAGAAAATCCCCATGATCATCCATTCTCCCAATTCCATTCGGAATCATTCCCATGATATGTCCCAATAGAATGTATTCAGGTAGATGGTATGAAAATTGATGAGCTATATTCCTGTATAAGCAGTGTAACTAATGACAATGTTCCATTAAAACCAATGGCTGGTTGGTGGTTTCAAACATGTTTTATTTTCCATAAATGCGATGTCATCCTTCCCATGGACGAAGTCCATGATTTTTCAAGATGGTGAAATTGCACCACCAACCAGATATTGATTGACCAATGTAGTAATTCCCGTGTATAATCATCCATTTTAATAGGATGTTCCATTATATACCATCCAGTTCGTGGGGTACAACCATGATCAGTGGGAATTTCAGGATCCTAAAATGGAGGTACTGTACCTCATAAGGCCATATTTTGTGGGGATATTCCCTTACATAGGCCTAAAAAATAGGCCTTATATATGGTATAGGTACCTCCGGTTTAGGTTCCTGAAATGGCCATTGACATGACCATGGAAACCAGCAATCTCGCTGAGGATAGAAAAAAGGGCATGGGATGATCGGCTCCAAAAATTTTCAAGGGGCTGAAACCCAATGATGGTCCCTTCACTATCTGCTTGGTGCTGACTGGAACCATGGAATTTTGAATGATGTTCCAGAAACAGTTGGGAATGACTCAGAAAATCCCAAGTGACTTTCACTCACTCACTCCATCATTTTTCAGAGGGGTAGGTAGGTTGAAACCACCAACCAGATTATTATTAACCATCATTAACCATATAATAACCATAGATTAACCATATATTAACCACATATCAGATGGGTTGAAATACCCCCTAAAAAAGAACGACTGGTTTTAGGAAGTTTCGTATTGGATCCATAAGGGGGATGGGACTAAGTTTCGAAAAGATTGAAAAAATATATGGAATAGCCGGCCTGGTAATTTAAGACATAGCCATGGAAAACAACATAAATGATATATAATTATATAATGATATGTAATGATATATAATGATATATAATGATATATAGTGATATATAATGATATATACATGTGGACACAAGTTCATATTTACCATCCAGAACCGTTCACGTGGCCATTGATAATCTCCCATTTAGTTATAGCTGCTTTTCCCAGCAAAGAAAATCTCCATTTAGTTCAGAGATTTCCCAGCCATGTCGAGATATTCCAAGTATCATCCAGTAAATCCCATTTGGTTGGTGCTTTGGAACATGAATGGATGATGAATTTCCATTCACTTGGGAATTTCATCATCCCAACTGACGAACTCATATTTGGTGGTTTGGAACATGAATTTTATTTTCCCCAAGAGTTGGGATGATGATCCAATCTGACTACTATTTTTCAGAGGGCTAGGTATACCACCAATTTGCCCAGCTAGCCATGTTCAGATATTCCAATTATCATCAAGTAAATCTCAATTAAATGGAAAATTGGTAAATCCCATTAATTATTGGTAGACAGATTCCAATTATCATTCCAATATCATCCCAATATTCCAATGGTAAATCCCATGAATATCACCAGATTCTTCAGGTCAGAACTGTCGACGATCAGCAGGCGCTGAAAGATCTGAAAGCTGGAGTTATACACTGTACCAAAGACAATGTAGATTGTATGTGTATAAAGATATATATATATACATATATATATATACTTTTTGTGTATAAAGATGTGTATATATATATATACATATGTTCATGTCTAGGATTACATGAAAGACATCCCCAGACCGCAGACATTGGACACAACTCGATTTCTGTTCGACATCGGAGGGCTAGGGCCGAAATTCGCTGCACCGTTGGGCAGGCCGTAGCGTTTCGAAGTCTCAGCTATCACTGCGCGGGCAAAAAGGTGGAATTTTATCAGCCCTTGGAAGGTGCTGGGACCAGGTGTGGCGGCCACGTGGTTGGAAGAGGGTAGGCCGGGCCATGGTAGGCCCGAAAAAAAAGGGAAAAAAACGGATGGAAAATGTGGAGTTGGATGAAGATCTAGCTGAATCAAGACTGATCGTAATATATCATAATGATGTTTGCTGGATATCTAAGATTTGCTGATTTTTTTCGGAGCCCTCATGTGGCCATAGGTCAAAAACAGGGACGGTCCAGCCATGTCTAGCCGAAAGCCAACAATCTGCTAGATCCGAAACAACAAATCCCATCAAAATCCCATGAAAAAATCCGATACATCTCATTAAATCCCATAAATATCCCCATGAAATCCCATTAAAATATCCCATATCCCTATGAAATCCCTATGAAAATCCCGCCAGTTGCCCCACAACTCGCAGGTTGATGCATGGCGGCTTCGGACGTAAGATCTCGCCCTCCGAAGAAGCCTTGGCGACCTACGTCTTGAAACGTCCGGTGGCCGACTTTTCGGCGACATGATGTTGAAGATCCACAACTGAGGATACCAACTGGCTATATGATGGGTATGTAATGGCTATAACTGGCTATATATCATATATGTATAATATATATATATATATATTGATATATATATATATATTATATCACAATTATTATGGGAATATAGTGGCTATATAACAATTATTATGGGTATATAATGGCTTCATTGGTTCTATTTCATGGCTATATACTGGGATAAGAATGGAACAATGATTGCTTTATCATTATAAACATGGGATATACCCCTGGTAATTACACGTGGCTTCCTGGACAATCCACCATTCAGTTCGATATGTTTTTCCAGCAATAAGCCTACACTACGGTGTTTCCCAGCTAGCCACGTTTGATGACCAGAGGGAAATGGGGATATCATGGGGATATATCTCAGTGAATTATACCCTCTGGTAAACTAACAGTTTGCTATTGAAAATGACCATAGAAATAGTTGATTTACCCGTTAAAAGTTGTGATTTTCCATGGTTTTTTGTATGTTTACTAACAGTTTGCTATTGAAAATGGCCCAGTCGAAATAGTGAGTTTTCAAATTGATAGCATGGTGATTTTCCCATCAGTTTTTTGTATGTTTACCAGAGGGTATCCACCACAGTATCCACACATAAGATCCCTAAAAGAAGTAAAAACTTACAAAATCCCTATGAATATCCCTAGAAAAAATCCCAATTTAATCCCAAGATTTATTGTCTCATTGTCTCCAGTGTTGCCATATCCCATGCTTTTCCAATCATCCACTTAAGATATGGTTATTGTATGGTTCTGGATAAATTATAACGACCTCACTGCGACCTCACTGGAAATCATGGTTAGTAAGGGGAATTATCCCCGAATGGCCGCAAGATTCAGGTTAGTGAAATATTTTAATTTACCCAGATGGTTATTATATGTATATATGTTACTGTTTATGTGTCAACCCATATATCATATTACTATCTTTTTCTATCCCCAGATCTCAACTCATCAAAATCCCATGGATCATCCCTATGAAATCCCTATCAAATTACTATCCCTATCACATAAATCAATATGGATTTGGGTCAAAACCTTGTACCCCTGGTGAACATCAAAATAGCTGGGTTAAAATGGATGTTCATCCCCCTAAAAATTGTATTTATAGGTATTGATCCATAGCCATATAATGAAATCTCAGAAATGTCATATCTGATCAATGATACTTACTATTATAGTAATCACATGTTCACTATCATTCATTACTATCCCTATGACATATCAATCTCAGATCTTCGATCTCCATGAAATGTCCCTCTCAAATAGTGATGATCCTAAAATCCCTAGTACCCTCTGGTTATGTCAAAATAGCTATTGAAAATGACCATTTATAGTGAGTTTTCCCATTGAAAATGGTGATTTTCCATAGTTATGTTAGTTTACCAGAGGGTAAGTCCCTATGAAAATCCCTCTTGAAATCATTGAAATCACTATCGGCCTACCTTCAATCTTTCATCACCATCCCTAGCAGTCCTAGCACAAAAAGTGCCACTAAATGTCATCACTATCTCATTATCTATCATATTACTCAATTACATTCCAATCACCATCCCTATCATAACCATAATAAATCATAATAAACCCATAAACCACAATATAACACATTCAAATCATATAATAGAAAAAATATGACCACAATCATAATAGTAGTAACCATGACCATACCCATAATAGTAATCCATAATCCTCGAAATCTGGATCATCCCCATCAAATCCCTATGAAATCCACATCATCATCCTATTAAATCCCATCAAATCCCTATTAATTCCATCATAATAAATCAGAATAAATCAGAATAAATCATAAACCATAAATATAAATCAAATCCCATCATCCCATCATCGGATGCCTTTAGGTCCACGCCTCTTCCAGTGTCGTCGCGTGCTGGTGGTGGGCGCCGGTCTGGGCCTGGCCGGCTTGGTCTGTGCTTCGTGCACCAAGGCGCAGGAGGCCGGGCCAGTGGCCACGGGGAGACCGACAAAGAGAGACCGGGGAAAGGGACAAATCCACGGGAGAAATGGTGGTTTTCTATGGATTTTACATGGTTTTTAGATGGTTTTTAGATGGATTTTAGATGGTTTTGTATGGATTTTATGTGATTTTATGGTGATTGAAGGGGAATCATGGTGATTTCATGGTGATTTATGGTGGTTTTCGGGAGTTGATCTGGATTTGATACGGATGTCATATGATTTCGATGTGGAGTTGCCCGGATCCTCCATGGTCAATCCAGCAGGGGTACCACATTAGTGGCTGCCCTTTGTGTTGCCATGGTGGATGGTAGGGATCACCAGCGAGATCCGAGATCCAGCGGAAAGCACGGCCTTTTTGGGGCATTGCTACCCTCTGGTAAACGAACAACATAGCTATTGAAAGATCCACCATGCTATGAAAATGGGTCAATCCACTATTTCGACTGGGCCATTGTTAATAGCTTTTTGTATGTTTACCAGAGGGTAAACCATCCAGATCGCAATCGTCACCTTTTCAGGTCTTGCTCACGGACGGTGATCCGGAGGTTGGCGATCCGGATGGCTTCCATTGGTTGAGTGGATCGATTTTCATGACTATAGGGGGCCCCATGTCCCACCAGTCAGCTAACATAGCTATGGAAAATGAGCAATTTCGTTCGGTGATGTACCTCTTAATATAGCATGGTGATGTTCCGCAGAATCTCATCCATTTGTAGATGGGATTGTCCAGTATAAACCATCCATTTGGAGTTACCCACATTTATGGAAACCTCCACATGTTCTACGTATTTGTATCCGTAGCTGGGATGACGATACACTGACTCACATTTCAGGCGAGGTGTTTGGCCACAGAGATGATGGAAGGACTGTCGGAATAGCATCCTGCACTCAAAAAGCGGCTAAGTAGATACTACAAAAAATAACAGTTGATTTGCCATATGTTTTTGTAAGAAATCTATAGTAGATATCTATATCTTCATATACAACTTTACTTGGAAATATATATATATTATGATACATATCAATATCAATGTACTTATATATATATACATATATATTATTATATATTATATTATATATATACATATCATATAATATATATATAATATAATAATATATATATCAATGATTTCTCAATGTGTTGTCCCCAAAAAAAACTGTGATACCCCCCGATCCCAGTGCTCGCCAGGTGGTGAAGCTACTGGAGAAATCCCTGCAGCTGAACGGCGGAAACGGCGTCTTCAACGACACCGTGGTCCAAGTGCAACAGCTGCTGTGGGTCCCCTGGCAGCCTGGGCCGAGAATATGGGTATGGGTCAATACCTATAGATACATTTTTAGTGGGATGAACATCCATTTTAACCCAGCTATGACTTGGGGTTCACTAGGTACCAGGGTTTTGACCCATCCCCATATAAAAAGGGGGCCCGGTGACCAGTTGAAGTGATGAATGATTGGTAAAGATGATATATGGCATGATGATATATTGGAAAAATATTCGGGATTTTATGATTGGATGATGATTGGTTTTTTTCTCGATATCATCTCTAATCATCATATATCGATATTAATTGACCAATATCGATAGTATTAATTATACTTGATGGCTCATCTCACTTAGTAAGTGGGTTATAACCCCAATTATAAGTGGATTAACCCTACTTATCCCATGTAAATCACTGGGGTTATATCCCACTTACGATTCGTGGGATGAGCCACCAAGTAGGAGATCAATTCTTGGGTATCAGATGATTATCAGACTGTCCATTCGGTTTTTCTGAAAAATCAGGGATGATGAAACTGGAGATGATTTGCTGCCGGGGACGAACGTCCGTCCTTTGCTTGATGAAACCGCAGAAATTTTTGAAGCTCCATTTTTGGGGGGGTATATCCAGGTGTCATGGTCAATCGGTCAATCGACTGGATGGTATCAATGGGATTACCCGGCCTGGTAATTTGTTACATAACTGATGGGAAAATCACCATGCTATTCATGGGTAAATCAACTATAAATAGTCATGTTCAATAGTGTTTTTGTATGTTTACCAGAGGGATTTGTACTTTTTTCCTTTGGTCTTTTGGTATCAATGGGATTATCAATGGGATTATCTACTTTCACAAGCTAAGAATTGCTTTTTTTTGCAGGGTATCTAAGATTGGCCGTGGCTTGACTACCGGAGGGCAAAGGGAGTTCAATGACCCCTTTGAAAAATGGCGACGTTTCTCTTCAGGCGATGATGATGCCAAGGATTACTCTGGTGGTTTCAAAGATGTTTGATGTTCAACCGTAAAAATGGGATGATGATCACTACTCACTATTTTTTGGACATTGAATGGGTGTGTCTAGTGGTTCAGAAACTCATTTTCCCTATTCAATTTGCCCATTCTTAGGCGTATACACCATTGAAAATGGCCATTTATAGTGGATTTTCCCATTAAAAATGGTGGATCTTTCCATAGCTATTTTGACATAACCAGAGGGTACACACCAACATCCGGTAGGGATTTATGTCTCCACCAGAACTGTTGGATCCCACAGGACCGTACCGAGCACTGGCCAGAAAGGGCCTCGTACGATGTGATCCTTGGAGCCGATGTGGTGTATCTCGAGGACAGGAAGCTGCTGCGAAAGCTACCTGGGTTGATGATAGGAGGTTATATAGCCTAAACTAACAGTTTGCGAACTGGACAGCCCACAGATTTATAGTTGGTTTAGCTATTCAAAATGGTGATGTTCGATGGTTATTTGTATGTTTACCAGGCAGGTTACATGGCTATGGGTCACCCTGGTACCCGGTACCCAGATGCCCAGGGCGTCATAGCTGGATGATGCTGGATGGTGACAGACAACCCTATGGGAACGTCATAGGTTTTCACATGTTTTCACCCATCCGGAATCACCATTTTTCCCATATGAAAAACATGTTTTCCCATATGAACAACCCCCCCAAAAAATATATACCACCCATAACCTGCCATGTATTTTACGATATGTTGCCATGGATGTTCAGCCGTAACTATGGGGAAATACGAATGATCAATGAGGATTTATTGGGCTGCGAATTATCATCATCTATATGCAGTTTTTCAAGCAGTCCATGTAAGAATTTAAATGTGAATGATAAATGATGATTGGTTGATGATTAGTTTGAGGATTATATCCAAAATATATGGGATAATCACAATCCATTATGGGAAACCCTATCAACTAACCATTATAAAGGGACAACCGAGGTTTTTGAACACTGATCATATGGTAAAGATGGGAATACATGTTCATAACCCCCCGATTTCTGATATTGGGTGGTTCTTATTCAAAAGGATTTGGTCTGGGTCCGAAGGAAGCCATGCGCGTTTTTTCGTTCTCTCCCAATGTTTGAATGTTCAAAGCCATTACCCGCTGGTAATTTAACATAACTATGTAAAATCACGATGCTATCAATGGGTAAATCCACTATTTCGACTGGGCCATTTTCAAGTTCGCAAACTGTAACAGTCATTACCAGGCCGGGTAGAAACAGGGGTCGCTCGAAACCACTGGTTAGTTTACCCCACAGAAAATGACGAATTTTTTCACCGTAATTTCATCCAATTTCACATCCATGTCCTTGAAGGATTTGCACTTGCCCCTTCTGGACATGATGGCACGAGTACTTGCCCCCGGGGGTGTGATCCTCAGTTGAACTGCTCGTTCCCGGGGACCGGGGGACCGGAGATTGGTCGAAGTTTCTACCGTCATCTGCCCATATGGGCCTCCCAGGCGGTACTGAACAGCAGAGGGAACGGAGATTGATGTATTTTCGCGGGGATTAACATATGTAATAAATATATATATATATACATATATACAATATATATATATATATTATGTTTCTTTATTATATATTATGTATATTATATATTATATTATATTATATTATATATAATATTATATATATATATATTATGCAAGCTATTTTGGTATGAAGACCGGAGGTGTTTTAATCCATATCCAAAGATGCAAATGATGTTCAACCCCAATTACTTGGGGACCATGATCCAAATGACTAACCACCAAAACTCAGGTTCTTAGTTACCCCAGAGTTTTCCTGATGAATATCGCAATGCCATGTTCCGTCCCCTCTATATATAGCCAATATCTATATATATATACAGATATATATGACTGGGTCAAGATCCCTCAGTCACACTGGTAGCCTCCTGAAAGTGATGACCTCGTCCACGAGGTAGCAAAGATGTTTTCCCAAATGAACTTCTGTCCACAGATACCAGGTAGTTAAAGGATTGTTGGCCACAACAATGATGGATAAACAGTCTTCCCCAAAGAACTGATAGTTCTCCAATCACCAGACCACAAAAAAGCGACACACGCTATTCTTTCTCCCCGTCGCGTCCTGAAAGTAGTGGCCCTTGAGCCACCATATATCGAGCAGGTCATGAACCCTTCGTTCATATCTGCATAAACCCTCAAGACAATCGAATGGACAAAGGCTGGCATGAACTGGAATTCACACTCGTCTCTATTTTAAATTCGATTGTTAACCCAGGTGATACCGTACTTCCTGTTGGCATTTTGTTTAAGGGTTAAGTCTTCATCATAGATTCTAAATTTTCCCAGTTGCAAGACCGTTCTCAAGAACGTATTGTCCATGACCTTGGTTAATCCGTCTGCAAGCATGATGGCGGTTGAGACCCAACGGCATGTAGTATGGTCTTTGGATTGCTCCTTAAGTAGCATGACTTCGATTGTAGTCCTCCATTCTTGGCAGTTGGGCACTGCATTTTTCGTTATCAGGTCAAAGAGGGATTTACAATCAGTAATCATTAAACCAGATGGTTCTTGTTTTAGGGAGGTCTCCGGCTTGGACCATAAGAAGTTTGGATCTTTTATGAAACCCCACATGCAACGGATCCATGTGAGTTTGTCCAACGAACTCGACATAGCATAGGCTTCAGCGCTTAAGGTCGACCTTACAACACGGCCTATCTGTTTGGAGTGCCAAACGATGGGGGAAAATTCAGTGGTCTCATTATTTCCAAGTCTTTCAGTGCATGCCATGATGAACAAACCCTGTTGTGCGGACAACTGCTTGGCGGAAGCAAAACTCGCATCGCCAAAACTTGCAAAGCAGATACTGTGCATGGGAATCGACCGAACTATCACTGCTGTCTCTGCATGTTGTTGTGCTTCTCTCAGTGTTCTATTTCCTTCAAGTAATGACTCAACCGTAGCACTGGTGATGCCCTTCTGGAGGTGAGCTACTCGTGTAGCCAAGTCAGGCCTTGAATGTACTGCCGCGTACTGAAGGCTTCCGCAAAGCCCTCGCAACTGATGCAACTCATGGCTTGTGACTGGACTAGTTGTTTCTACCCTCCTGGATTTTGGAACATCAATGGGTGCTATTTGGTGAATATATTTTCCTTGATTTACTTTGATGGAAAAGTCCGGTAGTTGTTCAATTTCAAGACCAGTAAATTTGAACTTTCCATATTCCCTGGAACCGAATGGCAAGTTAACTTGTAGTTTTTCAAGTGCAGCTTCAAAATTTTTGTTACCACCACCGATCCCGTCATCCACATGGGTCCCCAGTATTCCGTCCAGGATCTTTGGGTTTTGCGGATTGCGGAGCAGGAATAAGCAATTATCTAAAGGATGCACACTGAAACCTACGTCTTCAAGTCTCTTGCGGAACTCTTTATAGAATAAGAGTGGGGCATCAACCCTTCCATAGGCATTTCCTTTGAGAAGACAAACCTGTTGTGGGGTCATACCTAAAAGTTCTCTTAGTTCTATAGGAGCTTCCATGGCTAGTTCACGCTCATCCGAACGTCCACGCAAGAAAGCAGTGGTAATGTCAAAACTTTGCACAATCCACTGTTGGCTGGCTACTGTTTGTAGCAGGAGCATCCGCGAATCTCTCGTGAGAGTTGGGCTATCAGAACAAACCGAGTCAATGTCTGGGTCTTGGAAACCTTTTACAACCAGTCGGGCTTTGGCTTTCTTTCCCGTGTCTGATGTAGGATCCTCTTTCCAAGTAAGTATCCATCGGGATGACATGATTCGGCTCGGATGTATCCTGTCACGCATGATAGCCTGCACGGTCTTGGTGTCAAGCCAGCATTGTAGTTCCTTCTGTTTGGCAGCTTGGAATAGCTCTCTTTCTTTTGACGTCAATTCTCCATATTTTACCTCATTTCGTGATCTCTTTGCAGCAGCTGTCAGACAAGGAAGATACTCTTTGGGCATCTTCAGGAACCGGGAGAGCTGTTGCTTTGGCATTTCAAAGTCAAACGAAACGCATGCATGTTCCAGAGTGTCTTTGGATTCCCAGGCTATTGACTGGTCTTCTACAACTATATCAGAACCTGCAACATTTTCACATATGGAAACATTATAGACGGGCTGCATGCCGGTTGGCAGGGGTTCAGAGTCTGATTCCATTGTGACAGTTGAGTTAAGATCTCGATCCGCATCGTCACTCTGTTCCGCGTCGTTCTCAGCTTCAACCGGTGTTGGGGAGACTGGTGATTCTGGTACGGGAGTCTCTATGGCGTCAGACAGTCTCTGAGCATCAAGTTGGGTGTCAAGGGAGATTCTTCTGTTGGGTTCTTCTTCTGGTTGAACTGAAGCATTACTTGAAAGATTGGGGTCGTTGTTTTCTTCGGGATTATCTTCCGGATTAGTTCTGGGATCAGGACTATCATAACTTATTTCAGACTTCAGCCTCATTGTGTGTGGCCATACAAACCCCCGCCACGTTATGTAAAGAATCATGTTGAGAACTATGTTGGGAAGTATGTTGAGAAATACCCTACTCACAGAAACAAGGCCCCTGCAAGCACAAAGCAATCTGTTTTCACGGAAGGGCCGTCGCAATGGCCAGGTCTGCCAGGTCTGAATCGCTCATTTGGTTTTCTTTTCCTTCTTCACTTTGACCTTCTTGTCTTTCTTCTTCTCAGCGTCCTTCTCCTTCTCCTTTTTCTTCTGAATGTCCTTCTTCTTCGCAGTGTCCTTTTTGCTCAATTCTGACCCTTTCTTTTTGGTTTTCTCAGCCGCCTCCTTTTCAGCAGCGGTGCCAGCCATCACCTTCAGCTTGCCACCCAACTGCTCCATGCCAAAGTTGTATGTCTTCTTGACATATTGAACCAGCTCCAGCATCCCATGCTCCTCGTTTCCATCCTCCTCAAGAAAGAAGGCGGCATACATCACAATCGCTGCAGTTTCCTTGGTCTCCAAGAAGGTGGCAGCACACTTTTCCTTGGTTTCCTTTGCAAATTCCACCAGGCCTTTGACAGGATCATGGCCTGAGCAATGTGAGGCAAGGGAGTTCAAAACCTTCAGCTGTGACTCCATCACCTCCATGTTTTCATTCATCTTCGTGTAGTCTGTCTTTGCTTCGTCGCCGGCAAACATGGGACGATATCTGCCAACTTTATCCTCATCCCAATCAAGCGACAACTTGACAAGCGGCTTGAATTTCTGCACAAAAGTCTCAAGCTCACGGAGGGTGGAGGCCTGCACGGACTTCAAGCTGGAGAGGCCTGCAACCTCAAACTCACGGAGGTAGGTCTCGCACACACCTTTGACTGACTTCAGAAGCTCGTCCTGCATCAGCTTTGAGTGCAAGGCTGAGGCCACACCTTCACAGCGAGGAATCTGGGCAGCCAAGGCTTTCAGGTCAGCCTTCTTCAAATCTTTGGACTCTGCGGCCAGCTTCTCCTTCTCAAGCAAGAAAGTGGCCACTCCCAAATGTTCAGGCACCAACAAGGCCTGTGGCTCCCAATCCTTCTCGGGCTGCAACATCATGAGGCTCAGGCTTTTTGCGCTGCTGATGCTGGCACAGGTCAAGGCATACTCCACGATCGAAGCCACGACCTCTTTCACCATGCCATCCTTCACATCCTTCTCCACCAATGCCAACTCCTGCTTTGCTGAAGACAGCAAGGCCTTGGCGAACTTCACATGGACCTTGATCAGAGAGATCTCATCGGTTTCATCATCGGGCTGCTCAAAGTCTGAGACAAGCTGCCGCCAAACTAGCATCAGCCGACACAGGCAATCAGGCTGCAACGTTGGCAAGCTGAGGTTCTGCAGGATGGTACCTTGGCCGATTCGAATCCAAGATTTACAACAACAAGCTACCATTCAACAAAACAGGACTTAAGACTTGCGTCAATTATAGATATTATAGATCTCAGATTGATGGCGTTTGTTACGTCGTCTCTTGTGGTGCATTTTTTTCAGCTCCAGTCTTTCAAATCAAAGTTTATTATAACAGTTTATTTCAAATTCAATGTCCTGTGAAGAGGTGAAAGCATTGGTGGCAAAGTGAGTGCATCAAAGTCACACCTGGTGAAAAATCCATGGTCCAACTTTGTCGGAAGCTGTGGCACACTGAGCGACCTTGGCTAAACGAGAAACAACGATCTGTGCAAAGCCACATCTCTACTGATGTCCAAGCACAACAAAACCATGTAAATGAATCCGAGTAACATCTTGGACAAATCTCCAATGCCCCCTTTCGTTTCCGACTGCTTCAGGAAGTCCAGGATGTTTGCAAGGTCCTTTTCATAGTCGCACAGGTGAGTGACCCAGTTCTCAAACTTCGGAAGGGTCTCCGCCATCAGATTGATCGTGGCCAAGCCTTCAGCATCTGCAACGTCGCCACTCTGAAGCTTGGTAAGGAGCCGACATGGATCAGGCAGCATCTTAAAGAGGGATTCAAAGTCAAAGTGAATCGACTCTGACAGGGCAAGCTCGGTGACCTCTTGGATCTTTGACGTAAAGTCCGAAGCCGTTTTCAAATTCTCTGGTGTCACCGCAGCATCCACTCGGTAAGCCAATGCGCTCTGCCACAGCGACCTGCCAAAGGGCAAAAATACAAAGGTGACCAATGCCAGTAAAATATATGAAACCTGTTTGGCAACATTTCGGGCTTATATCGAATGCGCCGGTGCTACGTAGTTGCGTACTGTATGCTTACATCATGTACTCCTATACACTTAAAGTCAATGTGTCATAGGGTAAACACAGCAGATTGTAGTTAATGACTCTGGCATTCGATGGCCGAGGCAACGCCAACCACAAGCGATCCCTGCAAATGGAGACGCATGACTTTGCTACATTTCTCGACAAACAAAGTAAATCAAGCATCCGGGTGGATTGCAAAAAAAAATGCACAGAATGGAGGCATGGCAAATGAAACTATCTGATTCCAAGATCACCTGAATTCACAAGCCTCAGTTCGTACCAAAACAAGAATTATGGGATTTCAAATCCTTAAACACGTGCACGGCACATGCAACAACCTGTCCTGCGATCCTTTCGCACAAAACAGGTGTGCTATCAGGACCTCCATGCTAATTGAGCTCATGAAAAAATTGGAAGTCTCCGATTTCACATCTTCTGCAAAAAAGGTGGAGGGAGAGACGAAACCCACAGTGACCCTGCTGGCCACATGAAAGGACTGATGTGTCATCATCTTGTCTCTTCCCAAGTCAATAAATTTGTGCAGAAACCTTTTTCCCATCTGCGGTGGCTGCCCCAATCACCCCACAGCCAGAAGCCCTGACTGTTGTGAAACATGTCCTTGGACTGCAAATTTTTCACAATGTGCCCGGTTGTCGGGAGATACCTTGACAAGATGTCCAAGGGACTTTCGAAGATGTGGCTGCACTTTGCACAGTGACTCACGGAACCTTCGCATTAAAGGGCCAGGCAAATTGCTGGCTGTCTCCTCTGTGAAATCTTGAACCTGCCGTAGGACTTGCACGTCGCTTTGGCCATTAAAAAATCGCTGCCCCGTTGCGGATTCTATAATACACATCCCTGCGGCCCAGGAGTCAGAATGTGGCCCCAGTGAAATTGTGAGGTCATTCTGCAGGAAAAGCTCAGGCGGCCGGTAGGGCACCGAATATAATTTGTCCTTTGCTGGTGGAAAATGCTTTGCATATCGACTGTCACAGGATCCATTTGAGAAAAACGTGAAAATGATATTCTACCGGCCTTGGGCCAAATCGAAAACAAGAGGTGATGGGCTGACTTGCCAGAGAAAACAAACAGGAAGATCACAAAGGTAACTAAGATAGGCAAGCTTCTCGCTTTCTCTCCAACGGCACCGGCAGCACCATGGCTAAGCCGTAATCGGCAAGGTAATAGTGCTGCTTGTGTGGCTCAAGTAAGATATTGCCAGGTTTTAAATCTCCATGAACCACCTGTCGACCGTGAATATACGCGAGGACATTCATCAGTTGTTGCCAAAAGGCCCGTTGGCCATCAGAATCCAAAGCACCGTTGCACCGCAAATAGCGGGACAGGCACGTCTGCACCAGGGGCATGATAAAATAGGACAGCCCGAAGGGAACGATGTGACTCTGAAGCACTGGAAGAATGTGAGGATGGTGGAACTGGTGTAGCAAGGAAATTTCACTTCCAAGGCTCACTGTCTTTGTTTCAACTTTGGCAGCATAGCGCGCGAAAGTCACCGTATCCTCAACCAAGTAGACAGTACCGTAAGTTCCACTGCCTTTAACAAAGGTGTCCTTTACCATGAAATTCTCCCCAAGAAATGCACGGCTTTCCGGCATCTGCGACTTGAGCTCACCTTCCTGAATTTCGATGACCACAAATGAACGTGAAAACTTGGGGAACATGGTAACTTTGGGATAATGGGTGTAAACTGGAAACTTTTAGGGGTCGGTCTACTCGCATTTGTCTAGTCCAATTTGTCTCCCTTTTAGTAACTGTTACAATAATTCCGAAAATACACGGCGGCCACAGCTTGAGTATTCATTGAGCGCTGACGCTGACGACGCATTGCAATTTAGGGGAGTTCTGTTTCCGCTCAGAGAGAGCTTCGTGGTTTACCGGCATGGAGTGATCAAACACAGTAAAAGATTTGAAGACGATTGTATTTACATACTTTAAGTTCATGCCACCGCCCGGGGAATTGGGTGTACTATATGTGTGTACTGAAGTACTGAAGCAAAAAGTTTTAAGTATATATAGTCGAACCATCTACCCGTATACCAACAGGTTTTATGCACTGGAGGAACAAAAATACGTTGGTTACAAAAGCAGGGATCCTGCACTCGATGGCAGCTCAATAAATCTTCCTGCAACAATTCAACATATGACCGCTGTATGACTGTATGATGGCTGGATTGACTCAAAGAAATGATGCTTCCCTTCAAACATTTGTAAGTGAAGGGCATTTTCTTGTGCCTCAAAATTTCTATGCTACCTTGCCAGGGCTTGCGGAAAACAAATGGAAACATGCTAGGATCTTTTGCCACCAGACAGAAATTGAGATATGCGACCTAGCATCAGCTGTCGTGCGACCTGCGCTATCTGAAGCCTGCTGCTGTTTGATCTTCTCATTCCAGCTTTTGGCCCGCTCCGAAAAGCTCTCTCTCTCAGCCTCTGACAGCTTCGACCATGCCTTACGGCCCTTTTTCACACTTTGGTTCTGATCATTCAAGAAAATGGCAAAAGAATTTCTTGCCTTCACAGGGAAAGCTTCAGCGAGGTCTGTGCCCTTGACCTGTCGGAACCGAATGCCCACGCCAGCCTCCATACTTTTCTGACGCTGCGCTGCAAACTCGTTCCGCGACATTGTTTCATACTGCATCTTTTCCTCTTTGAAAGTGCCTTCCACGCTGGGCCAGCAACACTAGCATTCTGGCGAGTTTCCCGGCAGAACACTGCAAAAGGCCGGGCAGCCTTTGGAACAAGTCCTGTGCGGGTGGCTTGCTTCAAAGCTGTTACCTTTCTCACGTTTTTTCCTTGTGGACTTGATTTCTGAGAAGGCCGTTTCGGCGGCACAGCCTGGGAAGGCCTTCGGCCTGCTGAAGATGAACTCTGTATGCTCGGGGCCAGCCTGTGGGATGCGTAGCCTTCTGGTGGACGCTGCTTGCAAGTCAAACGCCGCCGGGCCATCTCACACGGCATGGAGTCTGGGATCAAAAATCAAATTAGGTGCAGGTTGTTCAGTGCTTTCAGTGCAAAGTACAAACTGTGGTCAACAGAAAAAGCATGGCCAGGAACTATTGGCAAACCTTGCGATGGCTCCAAGGTTCAACTACATCTCTCAACTAAAGGTTTTTTGGAAGCATTCTCCAAAGTCACTCTCAGAGCTTCCCTTGTACTTTTGTGCTGCCAAATCCAAACCCTCATCAGCCCAAAACTGCAGTTGACAGGGTTCTGATGTGTAGGAAAGCCAACCTAGATCCACCGCACTCACGAAATCGGCAATTGAGTAGACTACAGACTTCCGCCATTTTGTTGTCAAGACTCATTTTCTTGCTCGTACGAGTTCTAATTATATCAACCGGTAAAGACAAGTGTATACACCATGTAAAACAAAAAAATGCTTCCACCAGGTTTAAACCTCAGATGGCATCATATCAGATTAAGTTGCGACTTGCAAAGACAAACTGAGGCTCAGAGACATGCCAGCAATCCACCATGCGGATCCGAAAACCTTTGCAAAATATCTCGTGTAGAGCACGTATATGAGATGTTGTTATGGCACGAAAATGTCAACTGGCTGCACATATGTTGTACTTATGCATTCTTCGGACCATGAAGTGAGCTTTGACCAGTCCAGATTTGACACGAACTGATATGTCATAGTACTGAAATATGCACCACGCCAAAACCGTATGTGAAAAACCATTACGGTATCGTAGGTGAAAAACCCATTGACAAGCATGACGCCGCCATCGCAGCTGAGTCTGCAACAACTTGTTTTTGCCTTTGTTCAGTTATTGCAAAAAAGCAAATTAGCTGTGCAGCATCGCGGTTAATGTATCAATGACCATCATCATATCAAATCACGCATTGTGTACCCTGCCGGTATCAAATCGATAAAAAATACTTTACTTCGTGTGATCCCCACCATGACATTTATACATGTTGTTACTGGCAAATCTTCTGGCATTCTATCTGACATATTTTCTGGCATTCGATCTGGCATTCTATCTGGCATATCTTCTGGCATTCTACCTGGCATATCTTCTGGCAGATTTTCTGGCATATCTTCTGGCAGATGTTCTGGCATATCTTCTGGCATATCTTCTGGCATATGTTCTGGCATATCTTCTGGCATTCCATCTGGCATTCTATCTGGCATATCTTCTGGCATTTTATCTGGCAAATCTTCTGGCATTCCATCTGGCATTCTATCTAGCATATCTTCTGGCATATTATCTGGCAAATCTGCTGGCATTCTATCTGGCAAACATTCTGGCACTTTATCTGGCATATTTTCTGGCATTCTAGCTGACATTCTATCTGGCATTCTATCTGGCATACCTTTTGGCATTCTATCTGGCATATCTTCTAACATTCTATCTGGCATATCTTCTGGCACTCTATGTGGCATATCTTTTGGCGTGGATACTCGCGGTTGAGGTCCGGCAGGGAACACTTGGCGTGGATGGTCGCGGTTGAGGTCCGGCGGGGAACACTGGGCGGGGATACTCGCGGTTGAGGTCCGGCAGGGAACACTGGGCGTGGATGGTCGTGGTTGAGGTCCGGCAGGGAACACTGGGCGGGGATGGTCGTGGTTGAGGTCCGGCAGGGAACACTGGGCGTGGATGGTCGTGGTTGAGGTCCGGCAGGGAACACTGGGCGTGGATGGTCGTGGTTGAGGTCCGGCAGGGAACACTAGGCATGGATGGTCGTGGTTGAGGTCCGGCAGGGAACACTAGGCATGGATGGTCGTGGTTGAGGTCCGACAGCGAACACTGTGGATCGCGAGTCGCAGTTGAGCAGGAGGACGAGGAGGACAACGAGAGGAGGAGGAGAGGAGGAGGAGAGGAGGAGGAGGCGGCAGGAGGAGGAGGAGGAGGACCAGGCAACTTAGATAAAATCTAACAACCCTCACCTGGCAGGTGGGGAACAATCGAGCAAGCAATCTGCACGGGCTCACCTCCAATCCGCATGAGCACCCATCACCAATGTAATCTTGGAACTGAACGCCTTGCAACCAGTCACGGCCACGAGGTACTTTGCATCGATTTTGAAATCTTTCTCCTTCAACTTGCGGTGCATGTCCAAGCAAACGAAGATCCGCTGCACATCCGCCATGAGGCTCCAATTCAAACCACTTTCATTCTGGTACTTCTTGAAGTCACCTTCTTGATCTGGCGTAGGCAGCCTGGATTGTGTGATATGAGCTGTGGGACAAGGAAGTCCGAAAGACACAAAGCACGCTGGCAGTGGCCCCGTCTTTACAAACCCATACAGTTTGCTCCCTTGATGCCCTTTGAAAAAATGAAGACTCCATGACCCCAATGTGCAAATAAGTCACCATTTGGTTTCGTCACGGAAATCCCCAGTGCGCAAATCATCGGGCAAACATTTCTGCACAGCGTCAACATCAATGCCAGTCCGGAAACGATCGAACCACTCAAAAACGGCCTGCTGCTGGATCCTCAGCAACGCCTTCCAATACTTCGCGTCATCCTGGTGCTCTAAGATACTAAACCACAGCAAACTGAAGGTGGCCTTTGTTTTCTCCGCTTCCTTGCAGATCCGGATGAAATTGAAGAACACGGGGTCCTCACATGCAAATGATGCAAAAAAGTTTGAGCTGATATGTGAATCGACACATGTGACAGCCAAAAAAAAACTGGAAGCCCCAAAAGTGCAGCAGCAAGTGTCTGGGGCTACAAAACTGAATGCCTTTCAACGCCTTTGCCTTCAGAGAAGATATTCATGGTAGAAATTCCCTTATTCTACGACCTATCTCCTGGCTGAAAAATAATTTGACAATGCCTACTGAGACAGATCTATCACGCATTCAAGGTACTTATCATCAAAAACATAATCTCAAGAAATGGTTGCATCAATGTTCTATTGATTCACAGCCATGCAGCTGTATGATTTGATCTGCATCGAAATGTGGCCATATCAGATGGATACGATTGCAAAAAAGTAGATATATTGACAAAATACCGACGGCTAAATCCAGCTCCTAATCCTAAAGCCCAGGCACGTCAAGCAGCTTTTTGGCCACAAAGCCCATGATGTCCTGGAAGGTGCCGGTGTCAGCTGCCAAGTGTTTGCCAAGCTCGCAATCATCAACAGACATCAGTGAGCAGAGCGAACCTGGAGAGTGCACCTCAGAAACCAAATCCGTCAACTGGATGCCCCGCAGAATCTTACAGAACTCCTTGAGCTTTGTCACAAGTCTGGACTGATTCTGGATATCTGTCACCATCTGTTTGCCCTTGGTCACCACGTCCTCCGGGCAGCCGTCATAGGACAGGGCACTGTCTAGCCCGTTCACCACTGTGGATTCTTTGGACAAGCGGCGATCGACTTCGTTGGAGCGCACACAGCTTTTCCAAAGCGTGTGCACCTGCAGTTCTTTCAAGCTTGCTAAGAACTTCTCGGCCGCCTCCATGGACTTTGCTACTTCGGCTTTCTCCTTGTCCTTCTTTCCCTTCTGCTTTGCCACCGGCTTTGGTGCTGCCTTTGCTTTGCTGGAAGACGCTGCACTCTTGCGCTTCGAATTCTTCTTGGCCGGCTCTTCGTCCTCCATGGCTGCAGCCCCAAAGCTGGACTTAGAGGATGCCTTGCTGCTCGAAGAGGAATCGCTGTCAGAGTCGTCATCACTCCGGTCGTCCTCCTCAGCATCCTTCTGAGCTCGCTCAATATCCTCCTGGTACGATTTTGCAACATGGACACGCTCTCAAAGTTTCAATAAATGGGGAAAAAGGTGAAATATTGCACCAAGTAGCAATTCAAAGCAAAGAGCCAATCTAAATTACACAAAATCAAAGTGCAGCCTGACAGAGGCATCTCGATCTGAGATTTATCTCAAAAATTGTCAAGAGGAACCCTGTGAAACCATATCTGAAAACTTCTTTGCAGGAGCAGGGAGCCATGTGTTTTCCCAAAGGAAACATGGTAACATGCTGCAAAAGAATGGAAGGCTGGAAATCTGGAAGCGAAAGATCACAAGCGGCCAAAGAAAGCACAGTGCCAACATGCGTGAACTGACAACCCCCCAATTCGGGAACCCGGGCCACACCATCATGCAGGCTAAGAGCTCTGTCCTGCGTGTTGATATTTGCAGATGCAGCAATGCTCTCCTGAGCTCGTGCGTACGCTTCCTTGGAACCACCTTTGTCATCTTCAAAAGTCTGGTTTTTGACCCTGGCCGCTGACATCCGGAGACCTGTTTTCATAATTGTCTTGCCTGCTACTGGCACGCACAGCTGGTTTTTCTTTGGGTCCCGCTGCAGCTTCAAACCCAAGGTCTTCGTCAAAAACTCCTTTCGTTCCCTCTCGTTCTTGAAGGTCTTGCGCGTTTTGACATGTTTCTGGATGTAGTCTGCCATTGAAAGGAGCTCTGCTTCCTGCCCAAGAGCCACTTAGGAGTTGGTATGGATCTGTTTCTAACATGGAAGTTGCAATCCCGCTGTGTCCGCGGAAAAAACCGCTGCGAAATGCTGCGAAGTTATTTGCGTACGATAGCCACAATCACAACAAACATCGACAAGGAAACCCTTGATATCGAAGTTTCACTGACATCCCGCAAAATCCACACATGATATCTACATAATATTGTGCCTATACATGGGATGAATTTCTGATAGACAGCCATGACTAAGACATCTCTCATTCAAACAAATCTATCCGGGCAAGAGACCCCAAACAGTGTGGGGGGTAGCAAATGAATGTACGAGATGCAAGCAACAGTAGAAACGGGAACAATAGCAAAATCAAGTTTGGCGTTTTGGAACCTGTAGCAGCAGGAAGTTCTTTTTTTGTCACACCGACAAGCATTAGTCTACTGACGAGGATTTCAATTCGGTCTCAACAAAGACTTGTACAAGATCATGCAAGGACCTCTTGAGAGGATGTCATCAGGATCTTTGCCAGGTCCTCTTACAACGATCCCTACAAGATCTTTCTTCTCACAAGAAGATCTTGTCAAAAGGACCTGTGCAAGATCGTGCCGTCGTGCAAGATCTCTTGCGAGGATTTCGGATTTCAGCAAGATCTCTAGGAGATCTTCTCACAAGGATCTGGACAAGATCACGCAAGGACCTCTGAAGAGGATTTCCTCATGATCTCTACAGGGTCTTCTTAAAATGATCTGCGCTGTACAAAAATCTTCTCACAAGAATCTCTACAAGATCTTGCCACAAGGCCCTGTACAAGATCATGCAAGGACCTGATTTCATCAGGATCTCCATAAGATCTTACAGACAACCTTGAACTCCTCGCGCTAAAACTCACCCGCAACGTATACATACTCACGTCGTAGGCACGAATACATATGACCTTATATGCGCATACAAACTTATAGTGAACAAACTCAAACTAGAAAATTTTAACTCAAAAATGCAAAACGGAAAGACGGCTTTCAGCATGAGATGAAGAATGCACCAGATGGGCAAACTTGACCTTTTCACCATTGGCAGCCACGGGGAAGGATCAACCCTTTACCATTGCGCCTCATGTTGAGGCTAAGGATTTGTCTCAGCTGCTTTGCATGAGATAAAGTTGTTGTACCATCTTGGTGCTGCTTTTGTTTCTTTCTGAAAACTACCATCCGCCAAATTTGGGGTGGGAGACGACAAATTGTTGGGTGGGACTACAAATTTGGCGTACACTATAGGGCTTTCCCACCCACCCACCCACCCACCCACCGACCACTTGAGTTGGAAGATGTCACATATAAAGACTTGATTGAAGTTCAGCTCAAACAAACATTTAAAACAGATGGCTAAGAGCGCCTGTCCTGCTTGTGTGAGGCAAAGCCTCGGGTGTGATGTTGCTGACGCTCCAAACACGTAGTTTTGTTTTTGATGGGGATGCCATATACACACACATGACACCCATAACATTTTCGCGCAGCTAATTTACCAGTAAGCCACAAGGGGACAGCTTCAACAGAAGCACACCGATCAAACAAACAGCTTGTAGAGTTTGAAACGCGTGCCTTGCTTGTGTGGGGCATAGCCCCAGGCGTGATGTTGCTGACGAGGTTGCGATTTAGCTACATAACAACCTTAAATATAGGCGCAACAAGTTTTTCATTTGCCCCACGGCAAGCACCCACTTAGCAGGAAACATCAGCAACTTTTTGTCGCTTGAAAGTTGTGACCGCAGCAATGCCCCTATTAAAAGATCTTAGAAGCATCCGTAATTCATTTACCGCGCAAGTGTGTGACCAAAGGTCAGGACGAGAGGGTTAGATTAACCCAAATTTAAGAAAAAGTGCATAAACAACCATTGGTACGCCAGCGGTACTCTTCTCACAAGGACCTGTACAAGATCGTGCAAGGAGCGCTTGAGAGGGTTTCATCAGGATCTCTCAGGGATCTTCTTATAAGGATGCCTACAAGCTCTTCTCACAAGGACCTGTGCAAGAAAATGCAAGGACCTCTTACAGAGTATTGGATCAGAATCTCTAAAGATTTTTCTGATGAGCACCTGTACAAGAATCTCCTTGACACAATCAGCACCCAAGAGCTGGATGCAAGTTTGGCACGGGAATTCACAACGAAAACGCGCATGGACATGTCACAAGAGCCCTTTTTGCGCGAGAACTTACAGGAAAAATACGGCAGCCACAGATTGGGACAATGGAAACGCACAGGGACACGTCACAAGAGCCATTCTGCATCAGAACTTACAGGAAAATGCCGCCCCAGATCAACCCCCTGATCAAGCACTGGCCTTTACTCTTGCCGTAATAACCCCTCAGTGTGGACACACTGTTGAGGAAAAAGCTACAGATTTGAGTCACAGAAACTGAAACGTCAATGTTACAATGTTTGTATCGACATCACATGTAACTGGTCAGTGGAGTCAATAACCCAGGGGTAAGAAATAGAACGTCCTGCATCCTGTGCCACTTGCTTCAGTCACAGCACATTGCGGCAAAATGAAAAGGCCCTTTCACATACATGTCTTGCACTTCCCAAATTTTCTTCATCATGCTCCTGTTACTTTGTTCACGAAGGCAGCAAAGCTGTCTTGCAATATTGCATTCAAGGTCAGGTCCATCCTTTGTCCTAATTTGCAATCATTAAGCTGATAACTATACGGGCGTTCAAACAAAATCGCAAAAAAGCTTGGCTGAGAAGTTGCACTCATAGGAAAATGCAAGACCAATTTCACAAAGTGGAACCGTCCATAAGAATTTGCCAATGGGTGGCCTACAAACTGAAACTGCTTCACTACGAAGCCCTGCGAAGCCTGGCAGAAGTCAACATAGTCTTCCTCTGATTTCTTGATGATCTCTTTCAAGTTTAACTTGGGGTGCCTTGGTTTCTTGGTGGGCCGCAGAATCTTATCGTGGACAAACTCCTTCCTCCTTTCATTGAACCTTGGGCATCAGACTACGCAACGAAGTCTGAATCATGCAGCCATAAATGAGGACAGGACAATGCTGCTCTTTATTTCAAAATGCTGTAAAATGCAATCATACAGTATGATTCGTATGATACGCTTCCATGTTCATATATTCGCTCTGAAATGTTCAACACGTAACGCAAATACAGCAGAATTACTTTCGTCGAGCGATTTCCGCCAATTGACACTCTATCTGACAAACATTCTAACATTATATCTAGCAGCATTCTATCTGACATCTAGTCTGACATTCTATCTGACATACATTCAGACAGTCATCTGATGTTCTATCTGGCATGTGTCGGGTTCCGTACGTGCCCTGCAGACGATCTGAAGCTCGCAATAGGGCTGGGGCTCGGCTGAGCCACGATGGGGCTCCCGTGAAGCTCGCTGCGAGCTGTGAGCGCGAATTGCTCCACTTGAGCTCGTACTTGCTGTGTGATCCGGGTCCGTTGCTCTTCCCAGGAACAACAAGTTGGCAAAAGGAGGAGGAAGCGAGGGATAGAGACCCTCACAAGGCAGGAGGGGAAGAAGCAATCCATGTCAAATGTGGAGAAAATCAATAGGTAAAGTGCAAATATGCAGCATATTTTATAATGCACCATGTTCCGCATCATCAGCCACTGCATGATTGCGGTTCACCTTCAAAAAAATACATTCCTTCGAGGAGTGCAAATTGAACGTTTTTGCCAAAAAAGCAAAATTGCAGCAGCCACTTGTCAAAAGCGCCAACTCACGCTGACAACCTCTCACTGCAACCCTGCGCTATGAGTGCTCTAGCAGCACAAGGAAGGGGCGGTTGATATCTATCTTTGTATAGCTGCGCTAAACTACGCAAGGATCGCGGGGACTTATACCTACAGAGGGCGTTGGAGGAGCGCAAATTGAAGGTTTTTGCCAAACAAGCAAATTTGCAAAAGCCGCTTGTCAAAAGTGCCAACTCGCTCTCACAACCTCTCACTGCAACCATGCGCGGTGAGTGCTCTAACAGCACAAGGAAGGGGCAGTAAATAAAATAAATATGTAAAAATATTAAAAAAAATGTTTCCCCACCTGCCAGGTGAGGGTTGTTAGATTTTATCACAGTTGTTCTCGGCTAGCTTCTTCTCCTTCTCCTCCTCCTTCTCCTCCTCGTCCTCCTCCTCCTCCTCGTCCTCCTTGTCCTCGTCCTCCGCCTTCTCCTCCGCCAAGCTCTTCGCCGAGCTCTTCGCCAACGTCCGAGCTCAGTGAGCACCGCTGGACCCCAACCTGGGACCTGCCCAGCTCAGTGAGCACCGCTCGACCTCAACCTGGGACCTTCCCAGCTCAGTGAGCACCGCTGGACCTCAACCTGGGACCTGCGCAGCTCAGTGAGCACGCTGGACCTCAACCTGGGACCCTCCGAGCTCAGTGAGCACCGCTGGACCTCAACCTGGGACCTGCCCAGCTCAGTGAGCACCACTGGACCTCAACGACCAGATAGAATGCCAGAAGATATAGAATGCCAGAAGATATGCCAAGTAGAGTGCCAGAAGATATGCCAGATAGAATGCCAGATCGAATGCCAGAAGGTATGCCAGATAGAATGCCAGAACATATGCCAGAAGATATGCCAGATAGAATGCCAGAAGATATGTCAGAACATATGCCAGAAGATATGCCAGATAGAATGCCAGATAGAATGCCAGAAGATACGTCAGAAGATATGCCAGAACATATGCCAGAAGATATGCCAGATAGAATGCCAGAAGATATGTCAGATAGAATGCCAGAAGATTTGCCAGTAAGAAAACGTATAAATGTCATGGTGGGGATGACACGAAGTAAAGTCACTATATATATATATATTTAAATAAATATATATATATACCCTAACATTTGTATAGCTGCGCTAAACTACGCAAGGATCGCGGGGACTTATACCTACAGAGGGGCGTTGGAGGAGCGCAAAGTGAGGGTTTTTGCCAAAACATTTTACGCATATATGTATGTGAATGTATAAATAACGATATTCCCTATATAATATTGTATTATAAATATATATATAGTATATACGGGGATCATAGGACATACGAAGGTCCCAAAGCAAGTCTATATAAGGTGTCAGGATCCAAGCAAAGTCAAAACGACAAGAAATATTTGGAGCCACAAGAACTCACAACCACAAGGCCATAGACCATAGACGAAAGATTGTATATCACACTTGCAGAAGCACGCAACTAAACCAGCAGACATCCGGGATACTGGTTCCCAGATCCAGGCATTGCACAGCTCAAGAAATTATGTGCTTAGTGTTGCGCTCAAGTAACAAATGTGAGCCCACTAGCGAATATTGAATAACAAATCCTGGCCCAAGCAAGTCTTAGCCCAGAAGCTTCTCTGCCACGGCAGTGTGGTCTTTCATGCTAGTGACCAGTTCTTCTTGTTTGACTCCAAAGCTTCCTCGTTGTATGTAGAAACAAATTGAACATACCGAGGACGTGTCCTTCACCCTGTGAACCTCCATCTCACTTTCGTGGCCGGAGGGACAGTCCTGGCAGAATCAACAATCTGGATCAGAATGTGTTAGATTCAGCGTGGCTGTAGAAGAATTGAACTAGCAGCCAACAAGAAAATTAACCAGACTTGGCCAAATCTCCAACTAACCGACTTGCCCCGCTAACAAAAAATATTGTCCGTCCTTGTCAGGATCACCGAATTTTTGAGAACACAGAGGACATGTCTGCCCGGAGTCTGACTCCGCCATGTGCCAATCTCAAAGATAAAACTGCGCCAAAAAAATTGGCCAAAACTCTACGCTGGTGCCTTCCGTTCAGCCTGAACAAAAAGGATGACAGTTTGGAGTCGGACATGTGACATCCAAAGTGCTGTGCTGCTATTGGCAATACTTGGAAGTTTGGCCGTTGGCACAATTCACAACATCAAAATCAAAGCTCCTTGAATGAGCACAACCAACCCGACTGACATGACAAGAGTACCGCATTCAACATTCAGGCCAAAACCATCCACCTGAATGGAAGAGAACAATCCCATCCTCATAAGTGCTTGTGACACGTGCTGCGTTCTCAGCTTTTCACAGGAATGCACGCATGTGCCCGCTTGCAAGTCAAAGCGGAATGGAACGCTACGATCCTTCCGTCTCACAAGAGATCCAAAGATAGGCAATGTGAGAAGTCTATGGGCTAATCTCTTCGAACCTGCAATGAAGAAAAAACTCCACCCCATGGAATTTCGACGTGCACAACACACAAAGGCTCGACGTTTCTCAGGCAGTTTCCCGTTCGTGAGAGGAAAATGAAAGAAACAAACAGTGAGACACTGAAATCAATTTGATGCGAAGTTAAAGCAAGCAGTGTGTCCACGTGACTCTGCCATCACAGTTTGGAACAGTAGTCTGAAACAAATCCACTGTCATGCAGAATCAGAAGTTTTGGTGTTCGGCTGGTACTGGCTACTTTTACCCCAGAGCACCAAACAAGATTCTGTCAATCACGGCCGCTGCAAAGGAACCAATCCTCAGCGGGATTGATATCTTACTGCGGTCAAGACACCTTGCAAAATCCCAATGACTCACACTCTCAGCCATATCAAGCGCCCAGAGTCCTGCAGCTAAACTACGCTTTCGGCAATAAACTTTTGCCACCAATCATCTAGCACCAATCGGAATCAACAGCATAGATTATATCACATCAAACAACATCGAGGCTATAGCTGCCATGGAAAAGTTCATATATCAAAAACCCAACTCTGCGACCCCCACACATCGAGGAGAGCTACCGTGGTGCCCCTAACTCCGGCACAGCAAGTAAAATCCTTCAATTCCAGCCCATCTTCATCATGTCAGCATGTAAGACAAGCAGCATGGTTGGTGATGAATCACTGCTGTGGCAGTCCGAAGATGAAGCTGGAGCCTGCAAGCCAACAAACATTGGCAATTGGTAGTTGAAAGATGGTCGAGGAAACTTGTTTCACTGCTGCAAACATCTCCGGCCAGAAAACGGTGTGTGTGAAAACCGCTTGGTGTTTTGCGGTCTGGGATTGAGTTCTAGTCATCAATACGCAGGGGGCCAATCTCATGTTTGCAGCTGATTTGCCCAACGAACAGGGCTGCATTCATGACTGATATCACTCTGGGACGCTGGGGTCACGTACCTGCTAATGTCAGAATGGCAAGGGGCCAAGAGCCGAGAACCCCACAACACATGTGGTTTCGAAACATTGTATATCAGTTGGACTCTGTGGTTTGTCAGGTTGCAGTACTTAGGAAACTAGAAGCGTCCACGATCATATCATCATACAGTCCCTTATCAGAGCAAGAAACTACTCTGTATGCAGTGTGTCAGTGTGTGCATGTGTGCTGCGAGGGCCATGCCCCCGCTGATGGAATCAATATGCAATGCTGCTTGTGCACTGTCGAAATCAATGCTGCCCCTGCACTGCCAGGCGGGCCTCCCAAACCGATCTGCTGCCATCAGGGTCACTTGTGCTGGATTTGCTATCGTCGCTGTCCTGACGGTGGGTGAAAAAATAGTTTTTTGTTTTTTCAAGACTTGACAGGCTGACCAGGAATATGATACGGTAATATGCGGCAGGTAATATGTCGGCGTGAAAATGGAAAGTACAAGACGATCAGTATCCAGCAGCAAAATAATGCAGTCTGATAACACCATGGAATACTAACGCTTGACTTGAACAATTCATCAACTGTCAAAACTGTTTTACTTCGTGTGATCCCCACCGTAGAAAATATTCGGATCTTTTCTGGTTTTTTATTTGGCATGAATTTTGACGCTCTGTGTGAAATCTATTTTGACATGCGATCCGGCAGCCTGAACTCTCCGTCAGTATCTGACATTTAATCTGACATTCCACGTCACATAAACTGTGACGTGATGTTCTATCTGACATGTTCTCTGGTAATTTTTTGGGACATGCCATCCGGCATCTTATTTCACTTTAGACCTAATATTTGCCAAAATTTTCGGGTCCGGGTTCGAGTCCAGTGGGGCCCAGAGAGCGACATGGCAAGCTCGACATAACGAGCATTAGGCGTGGGTGTGGTTGCGTGTGGGTTCTTCATTTGTTAGAATCTAGAGACCCTCACCTGGCATGGGGACAACGAAAACCGTGCATCTGACTTGATTTTGTGTTTTGCTGTCAAGGCCATGAAGCCTTCCCCGTCGTAAATTTTGAGAGCCAACAGCCCAAACAATCCTCATCTCCGCTATCTGTCTCTGAATCCGAATCGGAATCGTTGGTTGGAGGGACGTAAGTCTGTGTCAGAAACGGCCTCGGTTCATGTGCTCTTTTGAGAGCAGGCGTCTGGCAAGAGAGTTGTTGGAATTTCCCATTGGCCCGTTAACTCAACATATGCTTATGTAAATTCAAGTCTACATAGATCGAAAGTATGACCTGTCAAAGTCAAACAATGTGCAAAAGCACTATATCAAAGCATGGTACCGTTTGTGTATGTACGGCCCAAACAGCGACGGGATATTGTTGTGGTCAAAACTTAGAAAGCCCATACAAGCAAATACGTAGGTGTAGATGTTTTTGCGATTGCGCGGCTTCATTATTTTAGACATATCTATATATATTAAATTATTATATATATAATATGTATATATATATATATTTACATATGTTAGAATCACATGGTCTAACGACAGTGCCATTTATGCTGCTTCTAAACAGTAGAATTTTGAGGATCGCTGTTTACAACATGCTTTCATTGAGTTGATACAAGCACTGATGAATTGTTTTACACCGTTTAGTATGAGCATCGCTGTATTCTAGCTTATGACGAATGGAAAAATATCAAAACCGAAAGACGTTGGAGTCAAACGCAAAGAACCTTGACTTAGGCCTTGACAGCTGCTAAGGGTGACATGCGGTGCACACTTAGCCAAGGCACCTTCCAGAGTCATCCTTCAAGAGGATTCCCAGGGTCAAACCCACCACCAGTGCGCCCAGCACGGACGTTGTCACCGTGTTTCCCGCAAGCCGGTTGTATACTCGATAGCTTTTTTCCGTCCAAACAAAATCGGAAACTTCGAAGCCCTGCCCTGCCATCAGCACCTGACAGGCGATGGCACTAGTGAGGCTCCAAAAACAGTTGATCGTGGCTGCACGCCAAGCCATTATGAACCGACCATGGGACATGGGGCAATCCGGAAATATTGAAAATTTTCTGCTCACGCATGTGCAAGTCTAGCCGACCACCATCTTTCAAAACTGTTTTCACAACGAAGTGAACAAATCAGGCCTCCGCTGGGACGAAGGATTTGCGGCCCAAATGCCACAACTTCATGCAGCAGCTGAACGCCGATCCAAGCCCCTGGGGGTAAACGCCCATGCCGTTTGCACTGCTGCCTCAGCGCTGTCGCTGTCAAGGAGCTGCAAAGGTAAATCTATTCAGCTGATTTGGTTGACTGCATTGGTGTCCTGGTGGGTTTGACACAATCGTATGTAAAAACATCTGTGCTTCCCACGGGCCACATCGACGTAGGTGTCGAGATGCTGGATTCCACTGTCCTTGCAGAAAAAACAGGACAGGGGAAGCTAACTAGACTCAAGAACACATAGCGCACAAAACCCTAATGATTCACACATGTTCATTCTCAATGAAGTACTAGTTAGCCCGGCCCGAAACCTTCAAGACAACTTACTTTTTAGACCACATGTATCTGCCAAAAATGGCATTGAAAATCTGCATCGTGGCTAGTCTTTGCTTGCACAAACTGGCGCCACGCAGGTGATGCAGTGATGGAAGCTGCAAAGCCGGAAGAACGTCTTCAACCCAAGAAAAACAAGTTCGAATGCAACATGGCATGAAGGCGAATGACAAACAACATGACAAGCAATATACTTCCAAGTAATTCAGCGACCGGCAACGACAGTGTCCTGAAAATGGTACAACATACTATGAAATGGCTTGGGGACATCACATCTTGCACAAGTGTGAAGCATAAATGCCTGAACTAATCTGTCAAAAAAACGGCGGTATAGAAACAACGCTCTAATACTTTTCACGCATGGGAAACGCTGCAAATTTTGAAAACCAAACGTCTGATCTATTCTGCTGTCCTGCGTCTCTTTACAATATGATAAGTTAAGCATTGGTTCGTTTTAGCATCAAGGAAGACACAACGAAACTGCAAGTCAGAGGCCCAATCTAAAAAGAAAAGACGGAAAATGAGTTAATGCAATGAAAAGGATGCAAGCAGGACAAGAAGCTACAAAAGGCGGCATGGTGTACGACATGGCATGCATCCTGTGTAAACTCGAAGTCAAATAAGTGGTACAGTATGTTGGGTTTTAACACATTGAAACATTTTAGGTTATACGAATGAAATTTTATTTAATATGACATAGGTAGTCAAAGAAGAAAAGTTGACAGGTGTTCAAGGTTTTCAGGATTACGCACGTAACACTTTGTCAGTGGAGAAGGTGGAGACTGAAAATGATGTAGCCAATATGTGGTTAGAACAAATCGACATATAAGTTATGGGCAGTTACGGGTTAAAGGTTGCAGTCCTTAAAAACTAAATAACGGTTGGAAAGAGCTGAAAAGTTGAGAAGGAAAAAGGCAGGAAAAGGTACTTTGTAGCTGAAAGGAAAGTAAACAAAAATTAAGTTGCTAAGTCGTTTAAGGTGCAAGAATGTTATATAAGTTAAACGTTGTAAACAACAACTAGATATAAGTTTGTTTTAAAGAAACAATCTACATATACGTTGTATATAAGTTATAGATAAGATTTTGATAACAGTTAAATATAAACATTTCAAACTAAGTTAAATAAAATATGATATAATAATATACTTAAATCATATATGATAAAAATAATATATGAAAAAATATATGATGAAATAATATATGATAAAATAATATATGATGAAATGACATATGATAAAATAATATATGATAAAATGATATATGATAATTCATGAAAAATAGCAATATGCAGAACGGTTCTAAACGGTTCCGGTTGATAGTTTTCCAATCTTCCAGAACGGTTCTAAACGGTTCCGGGGATGAACTTTTCTCAGAACTATTCAGAACTATTTAGAACGGTTCTGGAACTATTTGTTTTTATGCCTCTGTGCTCCCAGAACGGTTTAGAACGGTTCTGGGGGCCCTTGTTTTTGATCTGAAATATGTTAACTTATTGATATATGTAAATATATATATATATTTAACATATGTTAGCATATGTTACTGAATATGTTCTCTAAGTATCATTGAACATATGTTAACTTACTGATACATATATATATATATATTTATTTAAAAGCTTCATCTCCAAGTACTTGAGAAATGAAGATAAGATAAAACAATTCAGAAACCTCCCCACTTCCCAGATCACTTTTCTTTTATCACTTTTCATTGCTTACTAGATACGGTTCACTTTCCCTTAAAGCAATAAACAAGCTTAGCAGGAAAAACAAAAATTAGGTTAAATCGGCTGTAACAAGACAAGGAAAGTCAAAGATGAAAAGGGAACCTGGGAAAATACCACCTCGCAGCTAAAGAACACAACAAAAGGACAGTAATTTTGAATGCGTCGGCAGCCACAGACCATTCCACACTTCAGCAATGACACTCTGCCGTCCTTGCTCTGCTGCTTCAACTTGGCAAACTCCACATCCAACTTCACTTTTTCACGTTGGTTCAGAAGGTGCCTCTCGTGACGTTCTAAATTGGAGCAGTATTGCCCCCAACCTCCACCCAAGACCCCAAGGCGCTTCAACAATTTCTTCTCCTTCTTTTGGGCCTTCTCGCACTTCCGTGCTGCGTGGTCCTGCCACAGACATGCCGGCCAGACATGCGACAAATCGCCAAGGGTCCAGCCAGAACCGTTCTAAACCGTTCTGAACACTTGAAAAACAGGTTTGGCTGTGCGACTGGGCAGCGCAAAAGGTCGCGCTGTCCTTGGACACTGGAGGAAAAGACAAATCCAATCCGCTGTCCACGCAATGCTCCCAGCCTCAAGTAGAGACAGGATAGAGTGCGCAAGCTTTGGGGACAACTATAGTACCTTTGGTAAATCACCCAGGTCAAACTAGATACCAGTTGCATGCGTGAAAGCAAGCAGCTAGAACAATGCATGCCAACGGCAGATCATGCGCTGCACAATCAGTACAGGCAAGTTGATACAAACATACTTGCGTTGGAGTTTGATGGTGGTGCCACCGTCACCTACAATTTTGTGGCCCATCAAAAGGTTCTATTGATCTTTACTTCTACAACAATGTGAAAATGATATGGTCCAAATGGCAAAAAGATACGTATAACAATGAAAGGGGCAAAACAAAAGATATAACGATTACGATGTTATAATTAGTTTTATGTTCTTGGATTCTCACGCCTGTAGGTGTTTTCAACTTGCGCACGACATCTCTGGAAGTCATTGTGCCTGCATCGAAAATTAACACATGTCTAAAAATAGATGAGTTGCCTTCAATAAGTCCAAGAGTGATACCTTAAAAAAAAATCTATATAGTGACTGATATTGGTATTCTTAGCTCAGCAAAATTCTACACAAACAAATTGAGCATTCAGTGTTTGACCTGTGATATGCTTCAAAGTCAAATTTACACATTGACAATAGATAGATTGCTGCCTAAGTATACTTATGGCCGGTAGGCTCGAAAGCTAGGTATCAAAGAATACTAGCATCGCTATTTCATAAGAATACTAGCTAGGTATCAAAACGACAGGGTTACATGGCATTGTGCATGCCTGAGCTTCAACACGGGCGATCAATAAAATCATCTAGTGACACTGTCCTGACCGACCCCTTTCCACAAGGCAAGAAACATTTGTCCAAGGATGCTCTTTCGTGAACCGTGGGGCACTCAAGCAGAACCCATGCACACAGACGCTCCAAATCCATCTCGTCAGAAACATCTTGCCGCGCTCCAACAATGAAGCATCTCTGGCGGGTATTGGGTGATCCAAACCAGCTGCTCCTTACAAGGAAGCACAACATGCTGTGAAAAAACACATGCATCCACACATGTCTACTCAGGTCATGGCACCAGCTGCAAGGATCTAACATGTTTACGGAAAAGCTGTGATATTGCCAAACTTCATTTGACAGGGCCAACAAAGCCAAGACGCTTCAGCTTCAACACTTTCACATAGTATGGCTTGAAGCCTTCGCTCCTGCAAAAACGAATGTCTATTTCAAATCTCCTGTCATTCCAGACATCATCTTGATCATGGGAAATGCTGAATCATCGTGTCTGTGGCTATGTCCTCATGTGGAAAAGGTACCTGGTGACTGTACCGGGTGACTGTATGTATGTATGCATGCATGCATGCATGTATGTATGTATTTATGTAAATACATATGTAAATATGTTTGTATATATGCATGCATGCAAGTACGTACTGGATGATTGTATGTATGTCTCTTGGTATGCATGAATATCCGTATCTGTGTATGTTTGTTTGTTTGTATGTATGTATGTATGTATGTGTGCGTGCACTGCGTGTACTGTGTGTATTGTGTGTAATGTAAACACGCCTGTTTGCATGCTTTCATGACTGTATGTGCGTCTGTCTGTCTGTCTGTTTGTCTGTCTGTGTGTATGTGTATGTATGTGTATGTGTCTATGAATGTGTGTATGTGTGTATGTGTGTATGTATGTATGCATGCATGCATGCACGTATGTCTGTCTGTCTGTCTGTCTGTCCGTCTGTCTGTCTGTCTGTCTGTACTGTATGTATGTATGCATGCATGTATGTATGTATGTATGTATGCATGAATGTATATGTGTATCCACCTATGCGCATGTTTATGCGTATGTATGCGTGTGTGTAAGTAGTATATCTATGTATGCTCTAAGAAATCGCCATCCAGCCTGTTTCCATGCTGTGTGCTCCGACAATAATATGGTGTATACTCTGGGCAAAACCAAGTGAGACAACAGAATTGGCATGGCACTAAAAAGATCTAATTCCCACCCTTTCTGAATGTATCGCAGACCCTTCAGAATACCCAGCAACAGCACTCACTGCAAACGTTTTCCCAAATATTGCGAAAAAGGCGCTCTTCCAACAGGCCGTAGACGTTCGTGTCATCCCGTCCACGAAGGAAAAAGTCAATTGGGGCCTGTGGCAGGCAGAGATGGTCAGCATACAATGGAATGGCCCACCCCTACTTTTCAAGATCAAGGTTGCTGGTAACCCATCTAAAATAGTGATATATTGGCTATGTTATTATATAGCGCGACCTCACACATCTCATATCATATAATTCGTTGATAGATATTATATGAACCGGAAACGGAAAAAACATTGTGACTGTAGGGAATCCATTCCAAACAGAAAGACTGCTATAACTCTTGCAATCCAGGAGCGCTAAGGCAATTTCCTATAAACAAAGGTAATGAAAACGCTGCAAGGCTAATGCCCCGAAACTTCTGTGGACACGCCAACACTTTTGAATATGAATTACTTACTGTTGCATTCTTTGCCCTCCCAATCTCGGACCCAGCTGTATACCACTCTTTTCACAGCGAGGCGGCCAGCCCTTGCACATCCCTGCGAAGCTTATTTGCCACATCTGAACTGTCTGAAGGTTTACGTAGCCACTCTTGCACAAAAGCTCGTGCTTGAGAAAGGTCGCCTTTCTCCCTCTCCATGTAACTTGGGAAGCAAGCAAAATGAAGATAGCAATGGAATTTGACTTTTGAAAAGGCATACCCTATTCGAGATTCGAAACGCTGGATCTTCTCCCCACAGTACTTGCACTTGGCAAGTCTTGCTGCAACTTGCGTGCTCAAATCGCACACGCCTATTGAGCTGTTGCATTGGGTCGTGGGTCTCATCCTTGCAGAGGCCTCTGCAGCAGGGATCGGTGGATGCAACGGTTCCTTCTCTTCTTCAAATGCTTCGTGACTTTGTAAAATCTCATCTGTCGCTTTTTCCTCACGTCTTTGACCTGGGTTGGCCAAAACCTCCTCAGCATCTGTGTCTGTGTCAGATTCAGAAGTGAAGCCAGTTTCAGTCTCGTTGCTGGACGAATCTGATGCTGAATCATTGGACTCAACGAAGTCATCCAAGCTGCCTTCGTGTTCTTCATCCAATGGTTTCAGCAAGGCGCCAAGCAAACCACCTCTGGTTGTAAAAGGTGCGGTAGCGTGGTCGGACTTGGGCTTCACTGTGGTCCTTCGTTTCTTTGGTTGCGGCCGAACACCTAATGGCAAAGTCTTCCGCTTCTGGGCTGGCTTTTTGCGTTTGTTTACATCCAGAACATGGGTAGAAACGGCATCTTTCAGCACGTTGACAGAGAGCAAGGGTTGGTCAGGATCCAAGGTGTACTGGAAAATTTGAATGGTCAAAGTGCTAGTAGCCCATGTCGAACTCAAGAGATCTTGGAAAAGCTGGTGGCTTGTCCACCATGACCTTACATTTGCAACAAATAAGAAACATCTGCAGGAAATATGGGTATCTGAGAATGAACTATAAGAAGAGATCTTTTTTAATGAATCCATGCAACGGGGTGATAACCATACCGGATTTAGATGAAAAAACATATTTTCTGTTGCCCAGCGCAGATCAAACAGGTTGTCGCAAGGAAAGCAGACATGGACCGATGTATTTTGGCAAAAGCGGCTACAACCCCTCATTGTGTTTTTTGTGCGCTCTTTGGTTGTATAGTTTTGGCTACATGTTACATATATCATCATCATAAGCATTTGATTGGTGGTCTCTAACGTCTGCAAGGTTGCAGGCAGCGAATCTTTGAGCAGTTGCAAAATTGCATCCACGGTTGGCGTGTAGAAGCGCGCCTTAGAAGTTAGATGAAGAAGCCAAGAGCGTAGCATCAAGTGCACCGTAAAAGTTCCATGGAGAAGTTAAGAGCGTAGCATCCAGTGCACTGTAGAAGTTCCATGGAAAAATGCATGGAAAAATGATGAGTGTAGCATCAAGTGCACCGTGGAAGTTACATGAAAGAGTTTCGCATGAACGGTAACGCCCCCCACCCAACCCACCTCCCCCGCTCCCCCCGCATAAGCAAGCAAAGCGCGCGTGTTTGAACATGCAGTTCACATGAAACTTGACACGCCCCAACCAGACCCGCCCCCACATAGGCAAGCAAAGCGCGCGCGTATGTGAACGATAAAGCACATGCACCGACTAACCTGCGCGTGTCAGTTACTGCAGTTCACATGAACGTTAACGCGACCTAACCCTTCCCTCCCCAGAAACATATGAAAATAGGACCGGTCATCACCCCGTTAGCAGAAACATGCAACAGCGCTACGAGCTTGTCAAATTGGAAAAATACCCGGCTATCCCTAAAATACAAGCATTTGGGGGTATTTATACCATGTATAAATCTGAAGTGAAAGGCAGGAATGAGAAAGTGCAAGTATGATCATGTAATGACATTGCCACCCATTAATCTAATCTAGTTGAAAGAAATATTAATAAAAATAGTTAATAGTTAGTTATAAATCAATAATTCACTTGGATTGCACATGACCACCATTGGTGATGAGCAGGGCAGAGACCAATAGAGCAAATGCCAAACCACGCGGCAATTACGGTGACCCATGGTGCTCCTAGCCCCTAGCACAATCCATGCTCGGTTTTGGTTTAAGACCGTATCAAGATACATGTGCTGCAAGCTCGGCTTGCCGATGGAAATCTGTGAGAAATCTGCAGATGGCTCGCCTTCTAGAACAACTTGCACAATAGGCTTCTTCAAAGCGGGTCCCATGAAGAAAAAGCGCTGGTGACGACACACACAAAAGCTGAACAAATCACCAGGTGCCAAGTGACCTCACTTGCGAAGATGTGGCGCAACTAAACCATTCAAAAGACATGTGTTTCCCGCAACAGGCTTAAACAAACTTGTTTTACAAGTATTTATTTTGGGGCAGGGCTTCAAAAACAAAACATGGCATGTGCAAAACAGCGTGGCAATTTCTCTTAGCACTTCCTGGTCCAAAAAGAACAAGGCCCTGCAGATGCCCCGAAACAACAGCAAATCAGCTGATCTCTAATATGACGAACTGCTCTCCAAGAAACCATCTGAAATAAGTCTGTGCATCGTCAGCACAAAATTGCTTGCCAGCTTGACATGTGGCATCTTCGAGCACACGCCATGAAGCGCTTGGCAAACGTCATGTTTGCAACCTTCAACCGACTCACTCTGCCAAAGCCTGCTACCATCCACAGGGTCCTTGAAGACCTTCGACCAGGACGCCGAAATGTCCAGATCCGTTGAATTCAAATCAATGAGATCAAGCTTCAAGCACCCCTCGGCACTGGAAATGCCGCCGTTCCAAGTTGACCACACATCGTCTTCGCAAAAGCCTTTGTACGTTTCTTGCAGCCGAGCACGTGATACTGCCCTCAAACCACTTCTGGGAATGGCTGATGCAGCGTCAAAAGAAGCATTGCCAAGCTTGCGCCACCCTTTGGATTTGTCTGACTTCGATTGAAACGGCTGCATGGCAGCTTCCTCACGTAGACCTTGTTCATGCGCAGCTTCAGCCTCGAACTTTTCCTTGTCCCTCGCACTAAGCCTTGACCAGGCCGTCGAGCACAGCCCAAGCTCCTCCTTCCATGTGTCCGGATCAACTTGTCTTTTCTGAAACCATTGGCGTTGGAATATATTCCAGCCTGGGTAACATGCTCCAAACGCGCCAAGAGAAAACTGTGAAGTTAGCAAGTCCCTTCTGTCTCTATCTCACTATATAATATAATATATATATAATATAATATAATATATTATAGTATAATATATATATATAGACTGAATATTCTAATATTTATATATCTGATCTATAGTAAATATAGATAAGTAAATAAACATATATATACATATATATATATATAAATATATATGATGCTGGTGTACTTTGAAGCGTCTATGTCACGCAAATGGTGAATCTTGATGTTACACAGAAAATTTGTTCCCCACCTGCCAGGTGAGGGTTGTTAGATTTTATCACAGTTGTTCTCGGCTAGCTTCTTCTCCTCCTCCTCCTCCTCGTCCTCCTCCTCGTCCTCCTCGTCCTCGTCCTCCGCCTTCTCCTCCGCCAAGCTCTCCGCCAAGCTCTTCGCCAAGCTCTTCGCCAACGTCCGAGCTCAGTGAGCACCGCTGGACCTCAACCTGGGACCTTCCCAGCTCAGTGAGCACCGCTGGACCTCAACCTGGGACCTGCCCAGCTCAGTGAGCACCACTGGACCTCAACCTGGGACCCTCCGAGCTCAGTGAGCACCGCTGGGCCTCAACCTGGGACCTGCCCAGCTCAGTGAGCACTGCTGGACCTCAACCTGGGACCTGCCCAGCTCAGTGAGCACCGCTGGACCTCAACGGCCAGATAGAATGCCAGAAGATATAGAATGCCAGAAGATATGCCAAGTAGAGTGCCAGAAAATATGCCAGATAGAATGCCATATCGAATGCCAGAAGGTATGCCAAATAGAATGCCAGAAGATATGCCAAGTAGAGTGCCAGAACATATGCCAGAAGATATGCCAGATAGAATGCCAGAAGATACGTCAGAAGATATGTCAGAACATATGCCAGAAGATATGCCAGATAGAATGCCAGATAGAATGCCAGAAGATACGTCAGAAGATATGCCAGAACATATGCCAGAAGATATGCCAGATAGAATGCTAGAATGCCAGAAGATATGTCAGAACATATGCCAGAAGATATGCCAGATAAAATGCCAGAAGATATGTCAGATAGAATGCCAGAAGATACGTCAGAAGATATGCCAGAACATATGCCAGAAGATTTGCCAGATAGAATGCCAGATAGAATGCCAGAAGATATGTCAGAACATATGCCAGAAGATATGCCAGATAGAATGCCAGAAGATATGTCAGATAGAATGCCAGAAGATTTGCCAGTAAGAAAATGTATAAATGTCATGGTGGGGATCACACGAAGTAAAGTAAATTTTCTGGGAATGGCAATGCTTGCCAATGCGGGGGTCAATGATGTCTAACAAGTTCAAATTTACAATCATTATTGCATCATCGCTTTTTAGTAAACATGGTTTTCGAGCGACTGATGAAACAACTCAGTTGCAAATATGATAGAAGCAGAAAAGATATTTTGATTCAAACGTGTGGCAACCAGGATCTTTCAGCATCTTTCAGCCATAAAAGATTTCACTTTCATGATTCGATTTCATTGTGCATGTGGCTTGCAGAAACGAATGTCGGACATGGAAAGAAGACTGAATACTTTTGTACCGCCTTCGATTGGCTATACATAACTACAAGTCAGTGCGTGCATTGCAGTAGAAGGTAATTCGGGACCAACACTTGAAAGCCAAAGTCCAGCCATATCAAGTGTCGGGAACAGCGTAACACAGAAAAAAAAAAAATGCGGGACAAGTGGCCACACACCTTCCGCCTGTTCTTCTTGGCAAGACTTTCCAGCGTGCAAACTTTGTCCATGTGTCCCATTTTCCACACGGACGATTCAGCATGTGGAGTCTCTGGTCCTGTCGGCCTTTCCTGTCGGTCCGTGTACTGGTTGCTACCCTTCCTCCCGTACCGGCACATCCGATGCATGGCCCCCTTGTCACCAATCTCATCCCACACACGGCTTCGAAACCTTTCGTAGGAACCAGTGATCACTGCCCAAAGCCCCAACTCTTGGGCTTTCGAATCCGAAGGCTTTCGCCCTCTAAACCTGTGTAACTTTGCCTGGTAGAGCCCGTGGACACATTCTACCGCATCTGATGACAATGGGGTGAATATGGCAAGGTCGGTCAAGAAGCTCCTCAAGGAACCGACTTTGGACCACACCTCCTCGCCACCCAAGCTCTTTGGAATGAAAGACAAGACCGGCATGCTGAACTCCATGTCAATGCAATCAGGACACTTTGTTGCAAGATCTTGGAACTCCCTGTACTTCTCCAAAAACTCATCGTTGGAGGCCATGTCCAGCAAGACAAACAGCTTGCACGGAAATCCTTGTGTCCGGGCGCCTCCAAACATGGAACAAGTGCCAACTGTCTGGGACATCAAAAATGTGACTCAGGTGATGATCATGATTAAAAAACCAACAAAACTCTCAGATGAACTGACATGTCAGAGTCGATCCCGCTCGAAGCAAAATCTACGCCAACAGTCCCCCATGGTGACGATGCCGGCAATGAAGCAATGCTTGGCCATTTGCGGCATCTCAAGATCAGGGAAAGATTTCAGCTTTGCGAGATACAGATCAAGAACATTCTCGCCGAAACGTCCAGACATGTAGGTCTTGAACATGTCTACAGACCTTCCAAAGGAAAATAGTTCATACGAACCCTGGGTAAACCTTTTTGTCAAGTAAAAGAAGATTGTCCCGGCAATACAGAGATACGAGAAACAGCAGCTACGGAAACAATAGCAGATCATGTCAAACATATTGGAAACTGCAGCACCGGGAACTTTGTCACAAGGACCAAAATTATGCCTACTGGCCAGGATTTCACTTGGGTCTCCACAAGACATTCTCATAAGAACCTGTACAAGATCATGCAAGGACCTGTACAAGACCATCCGCATGTGCGCAAGATCTTCTCACAAGGATCTCTGCAATATCTTGTTTAAAGACCTGTACAAGTTCATGCAAGGACCTCTTAGAGGATTTCATCAGGATCTCTGCCAGATCTTCTCGCAAAGACACGCACAAGATCATGCAAGGACCTCTTGGAGAACTTCAGCAGGATCATGACAAGGTCTTCTCACAAGGACCTGTTCAAGATAATGTTCAAAAATCTTCTTCACAAGAAACTGTTCAAGATCATGCAAAGACCTCTTCCGAGTGTTTCATCAGGATCTCTGCAAGATCTTCTCACAAGGACGTGTACAAGATAGTGCCAGGATCTCTTAAGAGGATTTCATTAGGACCTCTACAAGATCTTCTTACAAGGATCATTACTAGATCCTGTGGCATCGATCTCTACAAGATCTTGTCACAAGGACCGGCACAAGATTATGCAAAGACCTCTTGAGAGGATTTCATCCGGATCTCTAGAAGATCTTCTTGCAGGGACGCAAATTCTGTACGAGAGCTATTTTGTGCGAGAATTTACAGGGAAAATGCCACGCCCCAAGATGGAGTCCCACACTTTGTGCGACAATTCACAATGACAACGCGCATGGACATGAAGAGTATTGTTGCGGGTGAATATACAAGAAAAATGTCACGCCCCAAGATTAAGTACCACACTTTGCGCACGAGGATTTACAAGAAAAATGCCGCAGCCACGGTTCGGGACACAAGTCTTGTGCAAGAATTCACGATGAAAACGCGCATGGACATATCACAAGAGCCATTTTTTGCGAGAATTTACAGGAAAAATTGCGCAGCTAAACCCGCGCCCCAGATGGAGCCCCCTGATCAGGCACCGCCCTTTACTCTAACCGTAAGAACCCCTCAGTGTGGACACACTGCTTGAGAAATTTCCATGAACCATCATACTGACTTTCATCCCTGGCCTTTCCATGAGCTTCGTGTGCTCTTCGGTCTGCAAAGATGGAAGGTGGTGCAGGGCAGAAATTGCACCAGTTCTTTCAAAAAGACGATCCATGGCAGTGACCAATGGTTCCACCAAGACTTCAAGTAGAAGTGTGCGTGGCATGAAGTCATCTTTGCGGAACGCTTCAAAGGCAAGTTGTTTGCGCTTTTGATTGATCTCTGCGAAAGTCAACTGGGCAGTGACAGTGACGAGCATCTTAGACCAATCTTGGTCAGCAGCACCAGCCCCTTCTTCCACATGCTCAGCCAAAATTGCATCCAAGTCTTGGTCATCCTGCGACATCAGATTATGGGATTCAGAGAGGTGCTGCAGTGTCCGCGGCAGAATTTGGTGCAATAAGAACCCTTCCTTGGTGTGCTTGGTCGGCAAACATAACCAAACACAGAATCCTATCGTACCAGGTAAACCGCAACACCCCAAATCAAATCGCCAACAAGAGATGACAACAAACCGTTGAAATACAGGGAGAGCGACATGCTCTTGGAAAAACTCACGACAAAACTCATATGATATGATATTTCAAAATTCAATCCGCTATGTAAGTTATGTGCCAAAAAAGGGCACCGATCGACAGAGTGTAATTCTTGCCAAAAGTCTGTTTTATTAACCTGTTCAATGGTGAAAACTAACTGGTCAATGGTGAAATTGCAAGAGGACTGAAATCATGTCAAGAAGACTTTGCCAAAACTGTTTGCTTCCTGTTTTCAACTATTTATACATCTGAATATGGCACATTTGGTTCCACAATCATATCTCCTAAATCCCGTTCTGAGAGGACAGGTTTGACACCGTTCTAAAGCTGAACCAGACACGCAATTGGAACTATTGCGTCTCGCACTCCGAGAAATCCAGCAAAAATCTGAGACCGAACCTGATTCATAACAACAAACATTTAACTTACACTCCGCTTCTCAACATCATTGATGAAACCGCTCGAAAGCTAGAGTCGCCGGTTCCCAATCATTTACCTTCGTTGACAGGGCATCCCACAGATGCGTAAGCATTGACTCCTAGAAAGCACAGAGATCTGAACCTCTGCCAAATGTCTTTGCAGTAACGTAGTGCCCTGTGGGCATGGAGCCACCTGTATGTAAGTGGCACGGGGAATCCATGCAGAAACAGATCACTGTAATGACGGCATGTATCGAGAAGTGCAGTTTTCTTGCTTCCGCCACAGCTGCAACCTGGGACGCACCAGTGTGTGATCTGTGTTCCGCTTACCTCTCCGTTGTCCAAGGCTGCCAGCATCTGGTGGGTTCTCAATCTTTCCACACCATAACCAGGATAGGGCATGTCCTCCAGCAACAGGCCCAGCTTCTTCCGCTTTTTTTGCCATGCGCTGAAGGCATCTGGAAGTTCAGCAACTCGAACAAAGACAAAGTTGGCATTGATGACCTGTAGCATCGCTTTGCCAAACTGAAGACGAAAAGAATTCGCCTCAAAGAGGTGTCCAAGACGAACTATGCTCGACCAGTGGTGGCTAAAGTAGAATAGGATTTGTTTCCTGGACAATGCAACCTGGTGCAGTCCGCACCTAGTTGACAGCAATGGAAAGATTTCCGTAGTATCAGAAGAGCGGTGCTTCAAAAACGCTGCATTACGTAGTCCTTTCAATACTGCCAAATTGGTTTTGACTGAATCAAAAGACACTGCTAAACACTGGATGGGAATCTTGCCGGGTGAACTTCCTGCAAATGTCTCCGCTCCAAATCGCAAAAACCGCTCCCCTATGCACCCCAGCCATGCGAAGATCCAAGAGCAGAATTCACTGGCAAGACCACGTGCATTTGCACGTGGCAATGGAACCAAAGGAGTGTGCACAATGAAGCTCTTGCGAATAAAGCCCGCGCTCGCCTCACCTGCATCCTGCTGGCCTGTTTTGGCGTTGAATAAGACAGTTTGTGTGTTGTTCATGCAGCTCACAACCCGGCTTGGCTTTTGCGGCCCATCCAATGAGAGCCGCATGTTCGTGTCATCAATGATACAAACATTGATTGCGTGCTGCATCCTCCCACGGTGATCACGCAGGAATGCCATGATGCTGGAAGTAAATGATGCGAACCATGACCACAACAACCGCAGCCGGCGCCTTTTATCGGGGGCTTCAATGCCAGGACGAAGCAGCTCTGAGCTTGACCTCAAATCCTCCCTAAAAGGATCCGCCGGATGAGATGGCAGGGTCTCCAATTTTTCCTTCCTTTTCAAAGCTTTGCTGAGCAAAGATGCAGCCCGTGCCTTTTCAGTCCTTTTCCGTTTTCGAAGAAAATCTAACTCCTGGGCATTGGGGTCTTCTCCAGGAGTGTCTCTGTCTTCCCCACTGCTGCTCGTTGATTCCGAGGAACCAGCGTTGGAACTGTCACCCACGCTAGATGCACATGAGCTGGCAGAGGTCTCGGAACCTTACCAAGAACTGACCTGAAAAACGACATGGCTCATCATGGCTCCAGGTGCAAGGTCTACCTGATTGGTTGTTTTGTATGTGAACAGATGTGTGCATGGCGGCGATCGCAAATGTGAAGCATGGTGTGACTACCATACAAGCCATGGGTCATGATTTGTGACAATCATCAAGACCAGACAACCGCAAAGAAGAGATGAAATGTTCAGTTCGGATCCGCAACCTTGCCGTCTCATTTACCCTTTTGAGTTCTCTCTTCTTTATACCATACTATATCATTTCTTTGAGCAGCTGGCCGGCCTCGGCTTGAGTTAGCCGACAAGATGAATGCGATGCAGTTTGAAGCCTACAGATTTATACTGGACACCCCCCGAAGCACCACAGAATGTTCTCCCGAAAAACAGCTGCAGCCCACGAACCCAAATGCTCACACGCTTGATGCCGAAACACGTGCTTTCACACTTTCCATTCCACACTCCACACTTCACACTCTCAACTTCACACCACACACTCTCCACTTCACACTTCACATTCAACACTCCACACTCGACATTTCACACTCCACAATTCACACCACCCATTCTACAGTCCACACTTCGCACCCCACATTCTACACTCCACACTCCCCACTTCACACTCCACACTCCCCAGTTCGCACTCCACACTCCCCACTTCACACTGCACACTCCACACCGCAGACCCCACAGACTCGATACTCCTCACCCCACATTCTACTATCCACACTTCACACTCCACACGCAACACTTCATACTCCACTCCACACTCCCCACTTCAGACTTCACACTCCACACTTCACATGCCCCACTCCACACGACACGTCCAAAGTGCTGCGCTTGCCACGCAAAAAACACATTTGCTACCTCAAAATCGACATTTCCTGCAATGCTTCCATCATTTTTCGAAACGTCTCGGAACTGTCACACAAAATTTGCACCTTCTTCTCACTTCTCACCATTTGACGCAGAGTCAAGAATGCGATTTGCAAAAAAACGCAACTCGACGCGTCTAAAGCGTTGCGCCGGCCACGAAAAATGAACATGCACATCTCCAAAGTGCTGCTGCGCCTGCCAAGGATTCCGGAAATGTAAAGCATCTTCTGCAAACCTTTCCATTAAAGTGTTGCGCCTGCCACGCAAAATGAAGTTGCGCAACGTTGTAAACCTCGAAAAGTGACCGCTTTTCCAGCACTCGCCGCTATTTAACGGCACGGCCATACAACACTCTCGCGAATGCCAATTTACTACCTCAAATCGACGTTTCGTGCGACGCTTCTGCCAATTATCAGCACATCTCGGAAATGTCGTGCCTGCCACAAAAATTGCACCTTATCACCACTTGACACAGCGTCAACAATGCGATTTGCAACAAACACGCAGCTCGACACATCTAAAGCGTTGCGCCTGCCACGAAAAAGGGATATGTACACGTCCAAAGTGCTGCGCCTCCCACGCAAAATGAAAATCATCGTCAGAAAACATGTCAGAAGTATTGCGCGTGCAACACAAACCCATGTTTGACACTTTAGGAAACACGTCTGGATGTCACAAAGTGACAGACAGACTTGCCAGTGGCACGGCCATACAACCCGCACGTGAACGGTTGCGAACGGTGGCGGACGGTTGCGAACATAAACGCAACGTCGAGCAAACACACCCTCAAGGCCCAAGCCCCAGAGTGAAATGGGAACCCTTGGTACGCATGTGGGAAAAAGGGGCCATTGCCTGCCATGCTCTGGTGGATGCAATGTTCTTACCAAAGACCTGTGCAAAATATCATCGAGCGGATACTTGCCGTTCGGGTCACCTATATGGATACTTGACCGTATGGTCATGAGTCATGGTAAAAAGGCTTCTTACTGTTTTGAATTCGGGATGGTAAAACAGTAGTTAAACATTCAAAAAGGACATGCTGCAAGTGAAAGCAAAAATACCATCATCCATCAGCAAGCAAAAACACGCTTCAGGAATGAAACCTGATCTGGTCTACTTAGACTCCATCCAAAACGACTCTCATTTGCAATCACAATTTAACAAGACAAATCACAAAAACCCTCTGGCTGCCATGGGCCCTGGCCTCAAACAGCTCACCTCCAACGTTCACTGGCTTTTGAACTTCTTCATGATCGAAGACACCTGTGTCCAAGAACATTCTTGCAGGATTGCAGGAGCGGGTCAATGTCCAGATGTGAAAGAATCAAATTCAACGGCCAGGCGATCTCTACGCATCTCCCCAGGCATGCTCAATGTCATGCCACTGCAACATATGGAAAGCTCCCAAGCAAACGTTGGAAAACATTTTCAACAAACATGTGTCTCTCTCTCTCTCTCCATCAATCCCGTTGAAGCGGCAGTTCATACCTCGACCCCGTCCCCATGCCAATACTTTTTCTTTGATGTAATGAATTTAACTATAATTTAACGTTCAAATCTTGCACGGTTGATTCTTGTCATTGTCACTGTCAATATTTCTGAAAGCAACATTGCTTCCTACCAAAGAAAACCGTGTGACATAGAATATGCGTCCCGGCCTCCTCTATGATGAATGTCTTTGGGTTCCGGTCGCGCATTTTGGCCAGGCAGTCGAAGACCACTTTGCAGCCAGCTTCCTGCAGGATGTCATTGTCCATGTCGGGCAAAGAGTCAATAATTGGTTGTACGGATATGATCGCCAATATTCTGTGCTATTAAGAAGGGAGATGTACGTACCATGCAACGCGTCGTGAATTCCATATGTGACAGTGGTATTCTGCGATGTGACATGTTTTTCATGATTCTATTGAAAAGGGTTCTCATTGTATCTTGGCTTCGCACACATTCGGGATGAAAAAGGCATGTCAACAATATCCTTTTGATTGCATGGCACGAGCTCCTTGAAAGGGTTGTAGGTGCTGCTTCGCGTTCTTGTGTTCAGAACGCTGAACAAAGGGCACGGAATCCCTATCGCTGCGAGGTCTGTCTCTCCTCTTGGAACGCTATGATCTGTACTGCAACAGTAGCAAAAGCCGCCGCTTGTGTCGTGAGTGACATCGGCGAAGAAATGCTCCCCTCAGATTTCTTTATTTACATCAATGAGTCAATGAATGATGTAATCAAAAATCATGGTTTTGACCCATTCAGTCAAGGATGTTTTGAGTACATGTTTTGAAACCCTTTCCCGGATATAAAATATTTTAAATGCGATTGTCATTTGTAAATGGGGTTCTAAAGTCTTAGAAGTGGCACAAAGCCAAAACTGCATGAACCATCAACCCAGTCACAGTCGAAATGGCGCAAATTCCAGTCCTGGGAAGATGCGTCAATGTCGGAAGAAAACTCAAGCCGATGCGCCAGACCATACTCCGACAGGTGCTTCCTCGGATGGCTTTTAAGAAAAGGGTATGGATCGCTCCGTGGTCGTTCATACGGTATACGTATGAAACCAAGAAGGAATTCAAATGAATTCCTTCCTCTCAAAAAGCTATGGAACAGGGGTATGGCCCGGAATGTGGATTCTGGGTATGGATCAGGATGTGAATTCGTGAAGGTGTAAGGATCGAAGGTATAGATGGGCTGCGATGTGGATTCAAGCTTTGGGTCGCAGTATCCAAGTGCGGCCACAGGGCAAGACATACGCCAAAGAACCTGCACCTTCGCACGCGCCCCAAACTTTCAACCTGAGCTGTCGGGAGGTGGGGTGCGATATTGTAGTATGGACACCTGGGTATTCGATGGATTATCAACAGGCATGGCTGACAGACGGATGCTAATGCAGCAAAATCTTGATGGCAATTGAAAAAGGGAAACGATAATTTGTCTAAAATATCGCAGCAACAAATTTGATTGTATCTGTGCATTTTACCGCTATCCTGATGTGCTATTTGCAGCCGTTCCTATACTACCAAATAGACCAGGCAATGAATCAAATCTCAAATCACATAGACTGATATGAAACGAGCATAAATACGTTAAACCAGTTGACATTTGACATGAGATATGACCGGGCTCTGACTGCAACATCTCCAATCCGAAAACATCCGAAAATGATTGAAAAACAAAAACCATCCTGCAGTTGGGAAGCTCACTTCCTAGCCCCGTAGTGTCGTTACCAAAGTGGTCTTCCCCTTCTCTTTTTAGCACATACTCAGAGAATCACGCCACTTAATGAATAGCTCTAGTTAGTAAGCCCCCAATTCGTGGATTATCCCGTGTATGGGGTGGTGAATGAGCCTACTTCCTACCCAACCTCTCAATTCGTGGGATGATCCTCCAAGAATGGTTGCCTTCCGCCACTCAAACACATCGGCTTTTTCTGCTGCAAAATCAAGTGTCTATCTATCAATTATTTTACTTCGTGTGACCCCCACCGTTCCATAAATCCTGACACTCTAAATGGCATATATCCTGACATACTACCTGACATATCAGCTCGCATTTTATCTCACACTTTATCTGGCGGCGTTCTTTTCGGCGTTGCTATCAGAAATCTATAATCTAGTTCTGGAATTCTAGTAGTTATACAAATGTTCATGCAACATTCTATCTGGCAATATTTCTTGCATTTATGTCGCTCTCTTTTCATTTTAAACCTGACAAGTATTCTGACATCTTACTTCTCAGTCTATCTGACAGTGACATTCCTGTATAAGAAAAACTGACATTGGAGGTTTGATCTGAATTTGATTTATCTCGTGCATTCGGTTTTTTGCATGTTTCGCATTTACAGCAAAGATTTTTTCGTTCCGATTTTGGAACAAAAAAATCAGCTAGATAGAAATATATATATATATATTCGGACATGGCCCCCATCTAAACCCCAATTTGGGTAATGTAGACGCGTCTTTTGTTTGGTGCACTTCCACGTACTTTGGTTTCACTTTGGCGCTTTGCTTTCTGTTAGTGAATGGCTAGAAGTTAACTTGAGATGGATGGAAGTGAAATTCGCACGTAACAGGGCGTTCAAAAGTTCACGCGTTGTTTTTGGCTCCCATCCAAAATCACCGTTTGGAGCTTATAAAGTGGTCACTTCACGCACCTTTCCAGGTAGTAGAATTCAAACCCTTGTGCTTGCGCGAGGGCAAGGATGGAAATAAGTGAGAATACATATAAAGAAACGCATGTGACACAGATTTTTGGATCTTAAAATGTGCCCATAAGTCAAAAACTGGCTTTAGGCCATGGCCCCCATCCAGACTCCCAATTTGGGTCACATAGACATGTCAATTGATGCACTTCCACGTACTTCGGTTTCACTTTGGCGCTTTGGTTTCTGTTAGACTCTTAGTGATTGGCTAGAAATGGATGGAAATGAAGTTTGCACCTAACAGCGCGTCCAACAGTTTAGGCGTGGTGTCTGGTTCCCATCCAACATCACTGTTGGAAGCTTATAAAGCGGTCACTTCAGGCACCTTTCCATTTCTTAGAATTCACTCCACCATTAACCCCTGTGCTTACGCGAGGGAATCGATGGAAATAGTTGAAAATTTGTGACTTGAGACGCACAACGCTGACTGTTTTCGCATATAGACGGGTCCAATATCGTGCACTTCCACGTACTTCGGTTTCACTTTGGCGCTTTGGTTTCTGTTAGTGAATGGCTAGAAGTTGGTTTGAAATGGATGGAAATGAAGTTTGCAGCTAACAGCGCGTCCAAAAGTTTACGCGTGGTGTCTGGCTCCCATCCAAAATCACTTTTGAAAGCTTACAAAGCTGTCACTTCAAGCAGCTTTCCTTTGCCTAGAATTCACTCCGGCTTTAGCCCTTGTGCTTACACTAGGGAAAGGATGGAAATGGTGGAAAAATTGTGACTTGAGACGCACAACGCTGACTGTTTTCGCATATAGACGGGTCCAATATCGTGCACTTCCACGTACTTCGGTTTCACTTTGGCGCTTTGGTTTCTGTTAGTGAATGGCTAGAAGTTGGTTTGAAATGGATGGAAATGAAGTTTGCAGCTAACAGCGCGTCCAAGAGTTTACGCGTGGTGTCTGGCTCCCATCCAAAATCACTTTTGAAAGCTTACAAAGCTGTCACTTCAAGCAGCTTTCCATTGCCTAGAATTCACTCCGGCTTTAGCCCTTGTGCTTACACTAGGGAAAGGATGGAAATGGTGGAAAATTTGTGACTTGAGACGCACGACGCTGACTGTTTTCGCATTTAGACGGGTCCAATATCGTGCACTTCCACGTACTTCGGTTTCACTTTGGCGCTTTGGTTTCTGTTAGTGAATGGCTAGAAGTTGGTTTGAAATGGATGGAAATGAAGTTTGCAGCTAACAGCGCGTCCAAAAGTTTACGCGTGGTGTCTGGTTCCCATCCAAAATCACTTTTGAAAGCTTACAAAGTTGTCACTTCAAGCAGTTTTCCTTTGCCTAGAATGGAAATGGTGGAAAATTTGTGACTTGAGACGCACAACGCTGACTGTTTTCGCATATAGACGGGTCCAATATCGTGCACTTCCACGTACTTCGGTTTCACTTTGGCGCTTTGGTTTCTGTTAGTGAATGGCTAGAAGTTGGTTTGAAATGGATGGAAATGAAGTTTGCAGCTAACAGCGCGTCCAAAAGTTTACGCGTGGTGTCTGGCTCCCATCCAAAATCACTTTTGAAAGCTTACAAAGCTGTCACTTCAAGCAGCTTTCCTTTGCCTAGAATTCACTCCGGCTTTAGCCCTTGTGCTTACACTAGGGAAAGGATGGAAATGGTGGAACATTTGTGACTTGAGACGCACAACGCTGACTGTTTTCGCATATAGACGGGTCCAATATCGTGCACTTCCACGTACTTCGGTTTCACTTTGGCGCTTTGGTTTCTGTTAGTGAATGGCTAGAAGTTGGTTTGAAATGGATGGAAATGAAGTTTGCAGCTAACAGCGCATCCAAAAGTTTACGCGTGGTGTCTGGCTCCCATCCAAAATCACTTTTGAAAGCTTACAATTCTGTCACTTCAAGCAGCTTTCCATTGCCTAGAATGGAAATGGTGGAAAATTTGTGACTTGAGACGCACAACGCTGACTGTTTTCGCATATAGACGGGTCCAATATCGTGCACTTCCACGTACTTCGGTTTCACTTTGGCGCTTTGGTTTCTGTTAGTGAATGGCTAGAAGTTGGTTTGAAATGGATGGAAATGAAGTTTGCAGCTAACAGCGCGTCCAAAAGTTTACGCGTGGTGTCTGGCTCCCATCCAAAATCACTTTTGAAAGCTTACAAAGCTGTCACTTCAAGCAGCTTTCCTTTGCCTAGATGTCACTCCGGCTTTAGCCCTTGTGCTTACACTAGGGAAAGGATGGAAATGGTGGAAAATTTGTGACTTGAGACGCACGACGCTGACTGTTTTCGCATATAGACGGGTCCAATATCGTGCACTTCCACGTACTTCGGTTTCACTTTGGCGCTTTGGTTTCTGTTAGTGAATGGCTAGAAGTTGGTTTGAAATGGGTGGAAATGAAGTTTGCAACTAACAGCGCGTCCAAAAGTTTACGCGTGGTGTCTGGTTCCCATCCAAAATCAAGGTTTGGAGCTTGTAAAGTGGTCACTTCAGGCACCTTTCCAGGTACAAGGACTTCACTCGCGGCATTAAATTTTGCGTTTGCGCAGAGAGAAGACATGGACATATGTGGAAATACATTGCTTGAAACGCGTGACGGACCATAAATCAAAAACTAGTTCTGGGCCATGGTTCCCATCTAGACTTCCAATTTGGGTCATATAATTAGACGGGTCTATTCGTGCACTTCCACGTATTTTGGTTTCACTTTGGCGCTTTGGCTTTGGATCGGCTCGCGTCGGGTGGAACCCAAAGAGCTGGAAAGCTCGGCAGACAGTGCGCGCGCGCGTGTGTGTGTGTGTGTTCGTTCCGCTGTTTGTAAAATCAAGAGACTCTCACCCCTCAGATCGGGAAAACATGTGGGAACCCCAATTTGAATCATCAAATCATCACACATAACAGCGCAATATCCATCTCATATCAGATTTATTGAAAATCAAATGGCCCAAGGTTCTAAATTTAACATTATTTGGAGGAAAACTTGCAATGGCATAATTTGGCTGCAGCATGACTTGCGTCACTACGATCGGTTGCTGTATGCAACTCACTGTTTAGAGTTGCCAAACCCCCTTTCAAGAAATAATGTCATATTTGGACGGCCTGGCCTTTGGCTTTTGCCATGACATTTCCGGCCCAATCAAATTAACTTGAGCCCAGTCAGCGCCTATCGATCGCGTTTTGCCAAACCCCTTCACAAACCTTTTGCAATGCCTCATGGTCAAACCCCTTCACAAACCCACCCACGCTCAACCAGCAAACACCTCAACCAAGAAACGGCTCCGGCAAGGCAGGAAACGACTTCAAGCCAGCAAGTTGAAGATACCTTAGACACATGTCATGTGCTTGGTTTCCTCTTGTTGGCGCAGTTTCAGGTGGGATAACACCTATTCAAGCCCATTCTCTCCCATCTGCATGCAGGGCTGAGTCTTGCCTGCTCTGTTGCCAGCCTGAGCCATCCCTCAGTCGCTACCTGCCAGATTATCATGAATTACTCCATGATAGCCTTGCAGCCTGCAAGCTAAAGGGAGATGAGCTATCCACATAGGTGTTAGGACATAGCAACAATAGTTGCACTTCTTGCCTAAGCCCGGAAGTGACAGGGAGATGCATCCCCAGCCCCATGCTCTTTCCCCCCTCAGGCCCAGGTGCTTTGGGCACCAGAACTTTGGAAACAAAGTCATCTGGCCAGTCTTCTGTCCTCAGGTGCAAATATGAAAACATGCAACGAAATAATCTTCCAAAGTGTCTTTCCCAAAAGTTCGAATCAAAGACATTCTAGCATGATAGAGCTGCGATGCAAACATGCACAAAAATGTGGACAAGCATCGCTTTGCGACTGTCTCCAGGGCATCCGAGGCATCCAGCAAATTTGACAGGAGATTTGCCATTGCCACAGCAGCACCGATTGCGAAATCTAATGAAACATGTCAATGCCTTGGGTTAGTAAAATGTCTTCCCTAGAGCATACTGCAGCATCTCATGACAATGTGGTAAATTCTCATGACGATGTGGTAAATTCTCATGACAATGTGGTAAATCTTCAATGAACAGACTGACTTTTGATGCAAGAGGTTTTAACATGTGTTGCTGAATCAATTTGCATTTTGTGTTACACTGTAATAAGATCACAAACCGTCCTCATTGCAATGACATTGAGTTCAGATACACTGACTGTTTTCATTGAGGAGGTTCCTGGCTACTTGTCCAGTACTATGCACACGTGAAAATAAAGAGCCAAGGTACGTCTGCCATAGATGTTCATGCCAATCGCTGCCATCAAAACCATCGTAGGTGCTGATAAAAAACCTCCCTTGAAGGCTTGCCGCAGGCTGTAGTGGATTCTGGGCAAACAATGCCAAATTAATGTGTGTATATATATATATATTCATCCCATTGCTATTAGAAACGCCCATTTCAACATAGTTCTTAACATAACTGCTTCCCCATACGTCAAGACTTGACACAACAGCCTTTTAAAGAGGCTGATGTCTAAATTAAATCATAACTCATATCGAGGTATTGAAATAGTCCACTTCTTTCCCGAAGGCTCCTTTGTAGTTGTTGGGACATACGTTGAAGTTGATTGGGATCTGATGTTTGTACAAACGTCGAGTGTTGTTGAAATTCACGCATGGATACCGGTCGAAGATTTTCTTTGGCACATCTAAGCAGTCGGTTGAGGTGGGTGACCCAAACAATTGTTCTTGACTCCTGGCAGACTACTTGTGCTGGTCCGTTCCATCGACCCTTTTCCATGACATTGGGGGATTTTCGCCTATCCCAGTACATACACAGTTGACCACATGACCATTGATGGACTTCACCTCTGGACTGTCTCAGCATTGCACGCCTGATGGCACTGCTGTTATCAGCCTTTGCAAAAGCGGCACGGGCAGAGGCACGAACCTGCAAACGTTGTTGAAATCTTGCACTGTCCAAGTCTTCGCTTTGACATGCTAGATGGGAACTTGTGTCTTCGTCAGACACAATCGATGCAGGGAGCATCGAGGCACGCCCTAAAACAGCTTGCTCTGGACTGTATCCTGAGACAATGGACATGGTGTTTTTGGCATGAAAACACTGCGTCAATGCTTCATCAAACTGCTGTGACGTCTCGATGGGAAACTCTTGATCTATTCTACTCAGCATTTCTTCTATTATGCCTCCATGACGCTCGATGCGTCCACGTTGCCACGGGGCGGCTGATAACACTGCTTGGATGCCATGTTGGCGCAAGAGATCCTTCCATTCCACGGTCATGAATTCGCCACCTTGATCGTGTGCCATTTGTTTTGGATATCCTGCCCATTGGAACCACATTAATTTGAGAAGCTTTATGAAGGACTGACTATCTCGGGTTACCCTCAGACCTAAATGAAACCGGGTTGCTTCATCAAGTACATGTAACACATACCCCTTATACCCTTTTGAACTGGTCCACTCAAAACCATCTAGTGGTATACGTTCGTTGAACTCTTTTGGGTCTTTCAGGTTTCCTGGAGTAGTGAGAGCGGGTTTCACCCTCTCTGCGCATGAGGCACAGAGGTAGTCTTTGGCACCTCCAATCAAGGCAGGTCTCGCATTGGCTTCGGACAGGTGTCGAGCTAGTCTCTCGGCAGTTGGGTGACCTAAGTTGTTATGTAGACGCCGAATGGCTGTCTTGTCTTCTTCGGTTAACTCTTGAAACTTGGGTCCCGAAACACTAGCTGACATAGGTGTCCACGTCGGAACTGGCACATAGGGATTGGAAGACAAAGGTGACCCAGAACCAGGGTTGGCTTTGTCTAGGTCGGGAACTTCCATGCCTGGTGTGGCTGGTGCCTGCTGGGAAAGCTCTTGTGGCCCTTCCTCTTGTGTCCGATGCTTCGCTCTGGCAAATATACAAACCATAACATGACTCGGTCTGGCATGGCGATTGCGTTTGCCTTTAGTGAGTTTTGTCCAATCTTCTATACCTAAATCTTCTACTTTCTTGGTGAAGCGAGCAAGGACTACGGTCTTTCTCAGCGGAAACTCATCTTCCCAGCCAGTCTCGGCACATATGTACCTGTCAAGACCCTTACCAGCTTTGATGGCACCGATTTGTTGCTCTGGCATCTGGGCTTGAACCGCTCGGAATACAGCATGCAGGGGGTTCGTCCAGGTTTTGATTCCGGACTTGGGCAGATCACTTCGAACCTGCTCAAGTACTTGTTTCCATGGATTGCTGTCTCCACCATCCATGTCGGCATCAGGCAGTTCAGGTGCGGAGGTCCTAGCTTTCTTGGCCCTAGGTTCCACTGGTTCATATCAACATGATAAACTGGACTTTCTATGGGTCCCGTGTTGTCCCGTAGTATGCATTTTACAATAGCCTTTGCAAACATGGTTGGATAGTGTCCTGCAAATTGAGAAACTCGGATCGTTTTACCTCTCCAGTGACATGTACCTGCTATTTGTTCATGTTTGTGATCATGATTGCATAATCGATGATCTAGTCCTTCAAAGACTGTCCTGGATGTCGTTTGGATTCTTGTTCTTTTCTGCATGGCTTCGGTTGTTTCCGGGTGGCGCAATCCAAACATGCACTGATCGAGCTGAGCAGTCAACGATCCCTGCAAGAGTTCACGGATTTCTTTCTGATTCCACATATCGGATGTCCAAGGGTTCTCCAAGTGAGTGTGTCCTCCATGGGATTGCTGTATTTTGAAAAGCAGGTTACACAACTTGAGATGGACTCTGGCCTCATCCTGGACATGATTGACACGTTGGAATCCGGATGCACTGCGAGCTGCATTGAATCGATTCCAGGCACACCACGGAGCACATTCTGGGGCCAACCACAAGTGCTTGGGCCTACTCAACATTACAGTCATCAATAGGTTACTACGACCCTCAGCAGTTGAGAGATCACCATCTTCTTTGGTGAATCTCCGGGCTTTCAGACCACATGCTTGTGCCACCTGAGTTATTTTGCTATCTTCATAGGCATAGACTTCAAGGACATCAAGTTGTTGACAATGGTTATTACCCTTACGTATCATCTTATGGACTTCCTTTAACCATTGAGCTTCTTCTGCAGTGGTCACATAGGCTTCATGATTGGTTTTGAGGTGCACCTTTTCAGGAATCGGTTGCCATGCATGATCTACGGCGGGGCATTCATTGCTGCTGCCTCGAGCCGTTGACGTGTCACCGCATAGTTGGCGAAGTCCTCGATTTCCTCTCCCAAACTTCCGATACGAGCCAGAACCCACTTGACGTAGCTGGCGTCCTCTTCGTACACTTGGAAATCGGTTTTGCCCGGATGTTTCTTTCCCCATGAGATCTTCTTTTGGCCCCAGTTGACCAGAGCTTGCTGAGTGAGAGCCACCTGACTGTTGGCATTCACTCCTGGCATGCTTGCTGCTGCGGAACTCTGGGATGGGCGACCAGGCAAAGGTATGCCAGCGATCTTTGTTGGAGTCTTGGGAGCTGCTGGACTCGGCATTGGCATCGTCGTTGGAATCATCATCGGCACTTGTGAAGTACCTGGGGCCGCTGACACTGTCTTGATGCCCATGGCTGCTTGTTGCAGCTCCTCTTCTTCCATGATCTCCCAAACTTCTGAACCGACGATTGGGTCTGGTGACGGTGGTCCACTGGATCGACTGTGAGGATCCATCATCTTGTTTGTGATGATCTGGCCCAGCTCGCTGATCTTCTGACGTTGAACTCGAACCTCGTGAACCAGTTGGTGAATCGGATTCACTTCGTGGTCTGGGACATTCTCCTCTGGGTTGATGGCTTTGGTCAACGTGAAGATCATGAAGAACAGGATTCGAAGACTCTCCATCACCTCCTCCGACAACGTTCGGAGGCCCTCGAAGACTTCCTGTCTGGACGGCATGGTCACTTGACTCAGGTGGATCAAGTCCTGGGGGTGCTCGAATCGGTGTGCTTGATGCGACAAAAGCGGCTGCTTCATTGGATTCAGATTCCTCACACAAATCTGACATGTCGATCATGAACAAACCGTTCTGATTTTCCACTAATGGCAGAGACCTGTTCAGCTTTTGCAAGTAGCATGTGTTCTTACTTAGGTCAATATTGGCACCCAGGCTTTTCATGGTCTTGATCGAGATCAAAAACGGTGTGGCTTTCGGGACAACTTCAACAAGCAACCAGATTCTTTGACGTCCATGCTTGAGGGGAATTTGCAACTGCTTGAAGCTGTATGCGGTTTGATTGTTTCCGAACCTAAAACCAACATGACTTGGGACTTCGCGGATCTGAGAACGGACGGCCGGTGGCAACTTTTGCAGGACATCGGGCACATGCTCTGATCCTATGACACTTCTACTGGCACCTGTATCGAGTATGGCAAGACCTGCTGTGCAAGTCACTCGATGAACCGTTTGGCTGGCCAGGCATTCGGCTTCACTGGTGGGCATCAACAGCTGTCCCTGGAGCTTCATCGGACTCCTGAGGGCTTGTGGTGGCACCCTCTTGGCTGACAGACTATGTTTATATCCCAGCTTACCCCTCTTATCTTGCTTACCCCTCAGATTATGGTATTTCCCCATCCTAGACTTAAGGAAATTGACGGCTTTTCGACGGACATCGGCAGACAAGACACTGGGACTCGGATGCAGAGAACTCTGTACAGAAAAACAACCTTCAAACTTCTCAACTCCCGCCTGGATGTCTTCGAAGATCACTTGAGGCAAGTCAGGACTGGTTGGTCCTTCGACTTCTGGTTCCGGCTGCACAACATTGGCTTGTTCGCGGGGTGCATCTTTTCGGAGTGGGCATTCAGCTTTCCAGTGGCCGATCTGGCCACATGCTTTGCAGTGAGTACGGCTGATGCGAGCTAAAAGCTCATCTTTTCCACTTCGCTGTCCCCCCTTTCGGAAGCCTTTGCCTGTCGTGGCATCCCGGCTGAATCCCTTGCCCTTTGATTTCGAAGGCCAGAACCCTCTTCCACGTCGGCGGTCATTGATTCTTTGTCTTGCCTCCTGGTATGTCAGGAGTGCCTGTTGCATATCTGGCACATCTTGCATCATCTCCTCAAAGTCCTTCTCGAACTGTTGCACTGTCAAAGCGTCAGCATCACCAGACAAAGCCATTTGCTCCAGCGCATCAGGAAGCAGAACGTCCTCGTCCTCAGTCATGGCGCTGTAGGTGCTTTGAATTGGTGTTTCCTCGTCATTTCCCGGTGGGACATCATCTGGTTCAACATAGTTGGTTGGGTAAATCTTTTTGCGTGGTTCACCAGAGCTGAGCAAAACCTTGGTCGAGAGAGTTCTCATGGCTTGCTCAACCGACTTCAGTTTCAACTCTCCATTGGTCATTGAGAGCACACGCTTCTTGTCTTCGTTCGACAACCCCGACTGCCTCAACAAGACAAAGGCCTGCATGTCTTGGACTGTGATTTTGCCTCCAAGGTCGTTGAAGGCTGCATGAAGCCGCAAGGCATAGCTATGGGTTGCCTCGTCACTCCTCTGCGTCACTCCTCTGGGTCACTTTGTACAAGCATTTCTCAAACAACTCGAAAGTTTTCAACTCTGAGGTTTCCTCCCACGCTGACAAGGCTTCGAGGAGATATTCCACTCCGGTTTCTGGTTCGGTCAACTTTTGTGGGTCAAGTTGACGCACTTGGGACCAGGCTGTCCCTTTGCAAAGCATTGCAAGTCGTGGAGCAAGGTTCCCTTTGTCTTTTGCTGGGAACACTCCATGCAGGAAACGGGCTTTCTGTGAAAACTCACGGATGTCATCTGAGCTTGGGTCAAAACTGGGCAACTGGCTCCATAGTCCTGTTGCTGACTTCTCTTCGGATGTGCCTTCAGACATGGTGGCCTCAGACACTTCTTTGGATCCTCACCTTTCCGGCTTTACGTGCAAAACCTGGCAGCACGAGCCAACTGGCTCCGCTACCAGTATGACTGGGTCAAGATCCCTCAGTCACACTGGTAGCCTCCTGAAAGTGATGACCTCGTCCACGAGGTAGCAAAGATGTTTTCCCAAATGAACTTCTGTCCACAGATACCAGGCAGTTAAAGGATTGTTGGCCACAACAATGATGGATAAACAGTCTTCCCCAAAGAACTGATAGTTCTCCAATCACCAGACCACAATGGCGACACACGCTATTCTTTCTCCCCGTCGCGTCCTGAAAGTATGGCCCCTTGAGCCACCATATATCGAATGGACAAAGGCTGGCATGAACTGGAATTCACAGATATATATCTATATATCTATATATCTTTATATCTATATATCTATATATCTATATATATCTATAGATAATATATCCATTGACAAAATCTCCTTAAACCGAACCTTCCATGAAGTCGGCGGCTCCGTTTCCGCAGGTCATGCTTTGATCTTTGCCTCGAAACGGAACTGTTCGTTGGAGAATTTCGTGGCGAGCTCCAAGTCCGTCTTTGGAGCGGTGGAGGCGTATTCGGAAACCATCCAAAAATGGAGATCTCTAATGGGAATATCATGGAATATTTATATATATATATATGGAAATATATATATGGAAATACATCTATATAAATATATTTATATAATTATATATATATATATGGATAAAATCGATGAAGAATGTCAAGCCAGGGTTTTCTAAGCCACCAGTTTTATTCCATGTCATGAACATTCCATGGACATGTCGGATTTTGGGACATGAATTTCTCGAGGTGTCGATGGATTACGACATGGAGGTTGAGAAAGCCATCGGCCGCGCCTCCAAATGTTTCCCCGTCTTCGTGAAGATCTCCATCCCCTCGCAGGTCTGAAATACGTTCGTGGCGTATGTCTATATGATGGTGTACCCGGCCTGGTAAACATAGAAAAAGCTATTAAAAATGGCCATAGAAATAGTGGATTTTCCCATGAAAATGGTGATTTTTCATAGTTATGTTAGTTATAGTTGATGGTGTATATGATGTGACATACCCTCTGGTAAACTAACATAGCTATGGTATAGATGACCCATTGAAATAGATGGTTTACCTATTAAAAATAGTGATGTTCTATAGCTATGTTAAATTACCAGAGGGTACATGGTGTATCTTTCTATATGATGGTGTATGATGTAATGTAATGTAGTGTAGTGTAATGTAGTGTAATGTATTGTGTTGTATTGTGTTGTATTGTAATTCAATGTATGTATTTATTGATTGGTTATGTTTACACTAAACTATGTATAGCAGAAATGAAGATCAGAGAACCAATAGTCTGAAATTTTGTGACAAAAAAACAGTTGTTTGCAGAAATAAAGGCAGTGGTTTGCCACCATTAAATGAAGACAGCACCAACTGATTAGCGGAGTCGTGTCATAAAATTTGAGGAATGGCCAACAATCGTGGGGAAGTATCCAAAAAACAATGGGAATGTTTGAGTTTCCTATTTGGTGGTGTCATTCACATTGCTGATTGGATCATTCCCAAAAAAAAAAATTGAAGGGTGAAGGAACAGCCCTAGAATTCATTGAGGATTCAACCTCCAATTGTTGCTTATAAATACTCCATATATTCCCCATCAGATGTTGGTTTTAGACCTGGTTAACCCAGTATAGTCAGAGTCAGATCCCCAGTATATAACCACTATATCACAAATCTATATCATCATATGTATTGGCAAGTTTTCCCATGTAAACGTGGCTCAAATCTCCATTTTTCTGGGTTAAATCCCATTTTTCTGGGTTGGTTTCCCAACTTGAGTTGCTGAAATCCCAAGGATCATTCCGCAGTTTTCTCCAGGTGGAAGAAAGCGCAGCAGTGCAGCAACTCTGCCAACGCTTTGCAGAGTTACGGGAACAGCAGCAACAGGAGGTCGAGTCTTCTTCATTGGCTGGATTGGTGATTGAATCCATGGGGATTAACCGCCGGTAAAAATTGATCCGTTTTTTGTTGATGGTTAAACCTCAATCAATCCAGAAGATCTCTATGAAAACCATCTCAAATCAGGAAAAAATCAGGGATTTTGCATGAATTTTCCTATGGGACAACCTGGAATTGTCCCATGATTTCCCATATCTTCTCCCATAATTTCCATTGATTTTCCCATAGTTCATGGAGAAAGCCATGGGATTTCCCATTCGGAGGCTTTTCAGGCGAAGCATCGTCAGCAGCGTCTGCTGCTGCGCCGCCGTGCCAAGAGCGAGGAGCTGCTGATGCGCCGGGAGCAGCGGCTGCAGAGAGCTCGGGACGCCGTGGAGGACGGATGATTTTCCCCTTGAAACATGGGCGATTTTCCTATGGAAAAATCAGTGACAACTAATATGAAAAATATGGGATAATCATAGAATCCATGAAAAATATGAAGCGGTCTTCTGTTGTTTGGGGTTTCAAAGTTGTTGGGAATGCTTGGATGATTTGGATGCTTGTTTGGTTTACGAAGTAGTCACTAAATTAGTTACGAGTCCACATTCGTGGGACTCTCCCATATTTAAAATGAGTTGTAACACCAGTGAGCAGTTACTGAGATAAATCAGCAGATGATCCTCCAGGTAGGGTGCTTTGGGGAGATGACTTTATGGTCTTTATGAATCGAATGGTATGAAAGGGATGTTTTGGCATGTTTTGGCCGCCAAAAAAAAATGGGAAAATTGTGCTGGTAATCGTCATCCCAATCCCCATGGTATTAGTTATATTAGTTATATATATATAATTATATATATATACCCTCCAGTAGATTAACATAGACCCTGGCAGATCAGATAGGGGTTGGAAGATTAGTTTCCACTCAAGATTGGCTAGTTTCAGGGTCTATGTTAATTTACCAGAGGGTATATATCATGGTATTAGTTATATCATATCCCCAAATCAAACAGTAAGATCAGCTAATTTCTGGCCATTTAACATAGCCATGAATGATACTCATGTGTAGATGATTTACCTATCAACCATGGCCATGTGTCTTGGCTATGTTCGATTACCAGCGGGTATTTCAAGTCTCCATATATCATGATTAACCATTATTAATTAGTCATTGCTAAATATCATTAACAATTATTGACAATCATGAAGAATCAGTAACCATCATTCATTATTATCAGCATGAACCAGTATCGAGTATCATCAAGCATTATCAACCATTGAAAACCATGCAATTCGGATGGGTAAACAATTCTTGCTGCATTGATTCAATGTTGCCAGATCGACCCCATCGAGCCTGAAGCGCCAGCCGCACCGCGCGTTCCCTTGGTGCCGCGAGCTGAGTTGGAAGGTACCCCAACGAGCGAAATCGGCGCTGGGGCCGTGTGGGTGGATGGAAGAAGAAATCCTGCACCACCAAAAGGATGGTAGAAAGCCTATCAATAATGGTAGAAAATCCCCATTATCATCCATTATCCCAATTCCATTCCCATGATATGTCCCAATGTTCCATTAAAACCAATGGCTGGTTGGTGGTTTCAATCATTTTTTGGAATTTTCCATTTCATCTATGGGATGTCATCCCAACCCCATTGACGAACTCCATCATTTTTCAAGATGGTGAAATTGCACCACCAACCAGCTATCAATAATGGGGTCAACCACCGTTTAAAAACTGGTGATTTGGATGAATATCCACAGTAAGGGACCAGAGATGTTAGTCTATGATTACTGGTTGGTGGTTTGGAACATTTTTTTCCACAATATGTGGGATAATCCTTCCCATTGACGAACTCATATTTTTCAGAGGGATCGAAACCACCAACCAATATTATAGATCTATAGTGATTAACCATATTATAACTATAGTTGATTACCATTAACCATAGATTAACTACCAACCAGGTATTGACCATCCTTTTTTTTGGATCTCATTGGTTGCCGAAAAAATTCATGACGTCCGCGGACTTTCCCAGAAATCCACTGTGACGACCTTGTGTTGAACCACTGGATTTTTTGATGATGGACATCCAAGCATTTTATGGACACATACCCTCTGGTAAACTAACGTAACTATTGGAAATCACCATTTTTAACGGGAAAACTCACTATAAATGACCATTTTCAATAGCTATGTTAAATTACCAGAGGGTACTTGGAATATGATAAGCAAAAGAAATGTGGGTGTATTTTATACATGGATAACTGGATAAAATCTATTTGGATACCATATTTCATAGTTGGCTTTGTTTGATCATGGTGCCCCAAGAAAAGATGGACGGTGTTTGGGTTAAGGACTTCACCATCATTCTTGCGGCTGGTTTGAAAAATTGCTTTATGATTACCCTTTGGTAATTTAACATAGCTATTGAAAATCACCATTTATAGTGGATTTTCCCATTAAAAATGGTGATTTCCAATAGCTATGTTAGTTTACCAGAAGGTATAAGCAAATCCCAGATTTTTGTTGACCGGGATACCTATCTACATCTACCAAGCAGTATTCATAATGGGATCAAACATTATGAATTTCAACATATTTTCATAGCATCTTTGGGACTTATTTTCTGCCATTTTTCGATCACAACTTGGATCATCTTCCCATTCCTGGAGGGACAAGCAGGAATTTATACAACAATTCTTAGGGTTTCTGTTTTGGGATGAGGGGGCACCATATGCCATATCCATATACCATGTTTTGACCATGGCAGATGTTCTGAGATGATTTGGATGATTCCAAGTCACTCATGTCTGCTATGGATCAGGATTCTGAACTATCTATGGAAACGGGGTTTGCTGTGAAAATGTTGTGTTTGTTTGGAAAGGGCGTACCCCATCCATTGGTTCCTCGGAATTGTCCTCCGGTTAGGAATTTAGCCTATGAAATTGCCATAAATTGCCATGTCTTGTGTGAAAAATCCGGCACCACAGCCATTGGAACATGATCTTCCCAGTCATCTCCAGCCGGAGGCCGCTCGGATTGGGGCATTTTTGCGCGCTCGGTGCAGGCCATGTGTCCGTGTGGATGTGCTGCTGGAATTGAACCTGAGCTGCTGTGTTTGTTTTTTGACTTTGGATACTTCGATGGACAATTCGATTTTCAAATCCTGGGATAAGTCATCTGGTGGTTTGGAACCATGGATTTTTTCATGTTCCCCAAGAGTTGGGATGATGATCCAATCATGATCTACCACCACTGGTTGGTGGTTTGAAACATGAATTGTATGTTTCCATTCAGTTGGGAATGTCATCATCCCAATCGACTTTCACTCCATCATTTGTCAGAGGGGTAGGCTCAACCACCAACCAGTATTATAGATCTATAGTGATTAACCATATTATAACTATAGTTGATTACCATTAACCATAGATTAACTACCAACCAGGTATTGTTCATTATAATGGGCATAAATCATATACGAGAATTATCCCCATATCTACCACCAATTCGTCGATGGATAATTCGATGAAAGTCCCGAGTTCAGGTCCTGGGAGAGGTCAAAGAGATGACCTACCACTGCGGCAAGTGTCAGGCATGGAACCCGACCATGAAATGTGCATTTCATGGGGAGTTCCACGGGGATTTTTCGGATTTTTCCATGGCATTTTGGAAGGCGATGTTTGGAAGGGTCAATCTCCTCAGTGATTTTTCGAGGTTTCTTTGTTTTCATTAGATCCATATTGTTTATTGTGTTTTCCACGCTTTCAAGTATGGAATTTATATCATGAAACATGGGGATGGTGTTTCTCGGGTCGCCGACGACAGGAGGGGGGCCAGGGCGGCCAAGAAATTCAACGATACACTTAGATCCCATGTTTTGGCATGTTTTGGTGAGCTAATGTCAAGCCCGGAGTTTTATAAACCCCGCTGTTTCATTGGGGTACCATTTGAGTATTAGATTACCACTAGTTGGGGAGTACCCCCCCTAATTAATAAACCGAACCATGGTTTATTAATCCAGGGTTGACATCGCCATTCTTCACTGCTTTACTTTGTTAACTCCCCATTCTTCACTGGTCCAATCCTGTTTGTTGCTTGAATCCACTAAAATAAAGTTTATAAAATCTTTAAATCCCAACTTAAAGATTATAATCAAAAAAGTGCTGCTTCTCCCCTTGAAATCCCATTTCTTTCTGGTGTACCTATCATTTCATCACATGGGAAATATGGGAAAATCATATATAGTCCCTGGCAAAACATGGGAAAATCAGAGTAAAATTATGGGAAATATGGGAAAATACACTATAAATGGAGGAATGATCCCATTATTTAGTCACTAATGTGGCTAAAACAATGTCAGAAACCACCCATTTGGGAATGGTAAACATGCCAGCTATAAAAATGGTGATGACTGGGGGATGGTGCAAATGACATTGTTTTACCCACATTGCTTCGATATGTATCTACCATAAACCATAGTTAATTCATCCAGATGATATTCACCAACTTGGCTAACAGTCACAGATCAGCAACCACCATCCTGTTTTAAAAAAAAAAAAGGAAAAAACATGTCTCTTCAGTTTTGCATCACCATTTCCTAGCGTTTCATTAGTAGATATTTCCAGATCTAATTGATTCACAATTATTCTGGTTGGTGGTGTGGGACATATATTGGTATTAATAATCCCAACTGACTTTCATATTTTTCAGAGAGGTTGAAACCACCAACCAGTATTGTTCATTATAATGGGCATTTCATAGAATATACGAGAATTATCCCCATCATATCTCCATTATCCCCATACCATCCATATCTTTAGTATTATCCCGTGTTTGTATCATCATATTATATATAATATTATATACAATATCTATATATTATCATTTATATTGCATGATTATTATCCAATGTTTTATCATCATATTATCATCCATATCTCTATTATTATACCATAATATCCATATTTGGTTGGTGGTTTGGAACATGTTTTTTTTCCAACTGACTAATATTTTTCAGATGGGTTGAAACCACCAACCAGCTATCATTATCTGTATTATTACCCTCTGGTAAACGTTTACATAACTGATGGGAAAATCACCATTTTCAATGGGTAAATCAACTATTTCAAAGGGCAGGCCATGGCTTCAAGTTCCAAATTCATCCATTTATAGTGTATTTTCCCATATTTTCCTATGAATGTCCTATGTATTTTCCCATATTTTCCATCGTATATCCCATTAATAAATCACCATAAAAACCACCATAAAAATCCATGGAAAATCCTTCAGATCCATAGGGCACCACCAAAAAAAACAAAAAGCGCAACTCTGCGTGGCTTACGAGGTGCGTTTGCGTCGCCATGCCACCTCGCCACGCATCACCTGTGCCGAAGAAGCGCTCGCGGCATGGGTGGCCCGGCAGAAAAAACACGGGGAGACTGGGGAAACCCAGGGGAAAAACACGGAAAAAGACTGGGGAAAGGAGGAATAAAGGTGTTTTTTTCTGGATCTTATCCATATTGTATACCCTCTGGTAATTTAACATAGCTATGGAAAATCACCATTTTTAATGGGAAAATCCACTATTTCTATGGCCATATTCAATAGCTATTTTGACATAACCAGAGGGTAATTATGATCCATGAAAAGTGGAGAAATTGTGATGACTTAACTCAATTGGTGTTCAAAAGAATGTAAATTCGAATGCTCATGTTTGGACGATAGAAGAAGCATTTAGGTTGAAGCAATGAAAAGCCAGAGGATTTGACGATTCAAAACAGGGGGGCGAACCTATAACGAACCAAGAAATTCTGGGAAAAATGACGATTGAGCCTGGAGAATCGCAAATATAACAGACAACAAATGGTAAGTTTGATAAAGAAAAGATGAGAATATAGCCACCAAGACATTGTAAAATGCGATTGATTGAAACATCCGTTTCCGTGGGTTCATCATTTGACCAATTCCCACATGGAATAAAGGCGTCATGGGTTTTGAGTCGGATTTGTTGTGAAGCTTGGCAGAATTTTGGATACATGGTTAACCCACGATAGGCCATGTTAACTGTTCAGTCAAAGCGACCTTAATTGACTTCACCATACATGATACTAGCTGAGGAAACCATAACTTTGCTGGCACAAATCAGTTTTGAGATCTCAGTTCCTAATTATCCATATACTATACAATTGCAGATACCTCATAGGTACGATAGGTATTTCCCATATTCCCATTTGACGAATATAGTATATTTTTCTTGGATGATCATGACTTAGGAAATCCCATATAACCACAGGCTGTAGCCAGCTTAATATTCCTATTGTACCAAGCTTTTTCATCACGATTGATAATTCCAAATCAAGAAATCCCAGGATCATTCTCAACCACTATTTATTACCACTGTTTTTTCACAAATCCCTACTTGGTGGCTCATCCCACGAATCGTAAGTGGGATATAACCCCAAAAATTTACATGGGATTTTTGTAGAGTTAATCCACTTTTAATTGGGGGTATACATCAAGTAGAAATCCCTATCCATCCCTAGAAATCCCTAGAAATCCCTAGAAATCCCTATCCCTCATCCCATCTTTCCCAGCTTCCCATCCGGGGATCCCCCAAGGGTTTCCCCAAGGTCCTGAAAAGTCGCCGCGTGCGGAGGGGCCGTGTCCTGGAACTGGGCGCTGGAACGGGCTTGGCCGGACTGGTGGCAGCGCCTCCGGCGAAGTTGTTCGGATCCGTCGGAGGGAGCAGCTGGCACCATGTCGTAACGCATCCATGATGGTACCCTCCAGTAAATTAACATAGACCCTGGATTGACCCTGGATTGACCCTGGATTGACCCTGGATTGACCCTGGTAGATACTGTAGGGGTTGGAAGATTAGTTTCCTCTACAAATTGGTGATTTTCAGGGTCTATGTTAATTTACTGGAGGGTAAACATAGATCGATATGGAAAAACCTACTGGGTCTTTTTGGGGGAAATCGTGTATACTTTTATGGTTGATGTTCCACATATCAACGTTTACAGGAGGGTTTATATTTGGCTGGTTTGGCTGCTTTGGGAGGTCAGGTGATTTCATGTTTTTCCGAAAAACAAAAAAAGATCCAAGATGCTGAAAAACATCTCATCCAAGATTGAAGTATGCTTTTTGGAAACTTGCAGCTGTTTTTTTGTTTTTCCCGCTTCGTCTTGGATGTCTTGGAGATGTTGGGCTGGGCAGCTGGGCTTCCTTGATGCTTCATTGTAGCCTGGTAATTTTCCCAGGTTACCCTAGGCCTCCCTGGTGACAACCACTTAAGGCATGTGTTGTATCTCATGGGTGTACATAAGTCATAGCCGAGTTTGTGCTTGTGTATATCCCATAGTTAATGCCATGGCGTACATCACACATCAGATCTCTATCCCCAGAAAAGTAATGCCATTGATGACATCCTACTACTATTCAATGGATTGCTTTTGTTGGGAAAATCTCAACCGGAAACCATCGATGTTCCCATTAAGATCATGGGGCTTAAACCAGTAAATGTTCCCAAAAAAAACAGTCCATTGAATCCAACATATCTCAATAAATCCCAATGAAAATCCATCATTTTTCATCTATCCAGTGGTTAGGAGGGAGCCAAGGAGCCAGTGCTATTCATATTCCCTATTTTTCATGGGGAGCCAGCCAAGGAGCTACGAATGGAGTTTTCCAATCACCTAATAGTCATGGTTAATCCCAATGTTTCATGCTTCCTAAGCCATATCCCCACAATGTGGGGCCCCCCAGTTATAAGATCGTTTATAAACCCCATTAACTAGTTCGTTATATGTACCATAAACCATAGTGAATATGGAGTTATGTTCACCAACTTAGCTATCGAACGGGGGCCCCACATTGCATGGTGTTCACGGCCCGCCAGGCCCGCCTCAGTCGAAAGCATGTGGAGCTCACGGACGGCGATCTGCCGTCCGTCGAAGCGCTGGAGGAAGCCGTGGCCCTGAACCGTGGCACCGTGCCGCAGGTGAACGACGGGAGCGGATGGGGATGGGCGAAGTGGGTCCATTTTTATAGCCCAATAAATAGGAGATTGGATGGTTATGATGGTTATAGCCCAATAAATAGGAAAAATTCATTGGTATAGCTATAAATTGATCAATCTATAGCTAATAATTGATATTCCTACTATCAATTTATAGTTACATAATACCAAACATAGGATGGTTATGATGGTTATAGTGATATAATAGCAAAGATAGAAATGGTGATTTACCCATTAGAAATCTAGAAATGGTATAATAGCAAATATTTATATTATTATATTGTCATTTATATTATATGATTATCATCCCATGTGTTATCATCATATTGTCATCCATATCTCTATGTGAACAAGATGTGGGGACCAAGAACAATTGGGCACCCTAGACAACCAGAGATGGATGGTTATAGTTATATAATAGCAAAGATAGAAATGGTGATTTACCCATTAGAAATGGTGATTTTCCATAAATAGATGGTTATAGCCCAATAAATAGGAATAATTCATTGGTATAGCTATAAATTGATCAATCTATAGCTATTAATTAATATTCCTACTATCAATTTGTAGTTTTGTAATACCAAACATAGGAATAAACCGCCAACCAGTTATATAATACCAAACATGGTGAAGACAATAGTTAATACTCCCATATAATATATATGGTATCAAAGTGTTTTTCCCATCCCTCTACGCCATGGTTTCTGCGTGGTGTTGAGTAGTGTTCATCAATAATTGTGGCAAAAGATCGGATTTTGCAACAAACCTATCAACCAACCATGACTGGTTGGTGGTTTGGAACATGATTTTTATGACTTTCCATATATTGGGAATGTCATAACCCCAACTGACTTTCAGTCCATCATTTTTCAGAGGGGTAGGTATACCACCAACCATGACAGGTTGGGTCATTTGTTCATCGTAAGGGTAGACCCAATATCATAGACACCCGAATTGGCTATAGTGGCTCGGGTTTTTGTTGGACCATCCAGCAGCTCATAACTGGTCATGGTCATTTTATGCCTCTTTACTGCAAAAAAAATAGACAAAGATCATCAAAGATCCCGTTTTCATCTTCCAATTTTTTACTAATCCATTTCTATCCCATTTCTATCCTATGTCTATCCCATTTCTATCCCATTTCTATCCCATGTTCCAATGATTTTTAAGTCCCATGGCCATCCCATGGCCATGGCAGGGCCGTTCTGCATCCAGCAGGTGTCTCTTGGTGCTCGGCAGTTGAAGTTTGGCGAAGTCCCTGCGATGAAGAAGTTTGACGCTCGGACGAAAACCTCTGGGAATGTTGGGTTTAATGGTGATTTAATGCTGGTTTAATGCTGTTTTAATGGCGGGTTTAATGGTGGTTTAATGATGGGTTTAATGGTGGTTTAATGATGGTTTAATGGTGGTTTGATGGGATTTCACTGAGAATTGAATGTGAGATCACAATCAGGGGGTTGCTGCCTTGAAGTCAATGCCTCGAAGTCAGCTCTTCGGGCACCCGCCCATTTTTTTTGACACACCATTTTTCATGGCAATTGTGGTGAATCTTTGGCACCATCAAAGCTTGCAACGGTGATTTAACTTACGGTCGGATTTAGGAAACGAACCATATTTTGGGGATATCATTGCGAAAATTTGGATCATCCATGGATTGGTTTAAGGGAACATTTACTGGTTTAAGCCCCATAGTTAATGGGAAAATATGGTTTCCGGTTACAATTTTCCCAACAAAACCAATCCAATCAGATAAGTGTGGATTTAACGAAAAACCACCCAAAACAGGGGATGGATGATAGGTATTGACAGACTCGTCAGGACTTGGCAAAAAAAAACAATAGGTATATTGGTTTTATAAAGTTAGGCTACATTTTTTCGATTTATGGTGGATATGTTCTCTGGATATATCTCGAATTGGATGTGTTTTTTCAACTGACAACTGGCACCCTGTTTCTGCGCTAGGACTTGATCATTGCAGCGGAAATCTGCACGGAGAAGGATCACGCAGCCATTTTGAGAACTGCACGGAAACTGCTGATGCTTGGCTGGTTGGAGGATGGGATTCGTTTACCCTCTGGTAAACAAACAAAACGCTATTGAAAATGGCCATAGAAATAGTTGATTTACCCATTAGAAATGGTGATTTTCCATAGTTATGTTTGTTTACCATTGGTTACTGGTTGGTGGTTTGGAACATGAATTTCATTTTTCCATTCAGTTGGGAATAAACAGATCCCAACTGACGAAGTCATATTTTTCAGAGGGGTAGGTATACCACCAACCAGTTGGTGTTGGGAGATGGGAGACCGTTTAACATGGTTAAATTCACAGTGAATGTAGATGGGATTGGTTCAAACTGATTGACTCCAAAAAAGATACATGGCATGGGGGGGGTTCCGAAAATAGGGGTACCCCCAAATCATCCATTTTAGTGGAATGTTCCATTATAAACAATCCATTTTGGAGTACCTCCATTTATGGAAACCCCAACATGGTTGAATTCTAGAAGTGCCAAATTGATGTGTCCATTGGCCGTAATATTGAGATGTGCCTAAAAAGAATGGTTTCTGCCAAGAGTCAACATCTGTTTTAGCCACAAATACCGGGGTTCTTGCTCCCCGTTGAATGGGTTGAAACGACGCAACCAGACACTCTTCAACTTCTCATGGGTGACCGGTCACCAGCTTTAGATTTCATTCATTTTGCAGGATGAAATGATGAAATCTAAGATGTTTTCTTGGATACAAAGCCACTTGCTTTTGCTTGATATCCCCATGATATCTCCATGATATCTCCAAAATCTGAATCTTTTTGTGGGTCATGAAGCCCCTGGCTCCAGCCTAGCCTTCCATTTGGTGTAGCTTCACCATCCCTGAGGAAATCCACCGGCAGTTTTGTGATCATGGCCTCCAGCGGCCTTGAAACTTTCCTGCGGGAAGCTGCAGGGGTCTTTCCCAAGATCCAGTTGAAGAGGTGCCGGGATAGAACTCACCAGATCTACCGCGTGGTTCCCTGGCTGGTTCCCCATATGGGGGGTTCCTTCCTAAAATGGGGGTACCCCAATAGCTGGATGGTTTATTTCATGGAAAATGCGAACATAAAGTGCATGATTTGGGGGTACCCCCATTTTAGGAAACCTCCATATTAATAATTTTATCAAGATGGGTATAGCTCAAAATGATGAGAACCTGCCCTTTCTCCAGATCGGAGTTGAAGAACCGGAAGTAAAACTGGTCCAGAAACTGGTGCTAAACCTAGAGAATGGGGGAATGACTTTTAACAGTTATTCATTGGATCATTCACCCATTTCCTACGCAAATAGCACTAAGGAAAGAATGGTCAAATGAGAGCATTTGACATAAAAGTCCATGTTTTTTTAGGATTTTTCCATGACAAACCATCCAAGTTGAGTTCAGCCCCATTGGACATCTCCATCGGTTGATTCTTCACGCCAGGGAATATGACGACGCTGTGAGCAAAGCCCTGCACTCTCCTCAGGGGCGCACATTCAAAGCGTCGGTTTGTCGTCTGCGTTTGAAAGCAGGGAAATACCCTCTGGTAAACATACAAAAAACTACGGAAAATCACCATTTTCAATGGGAAAATCCACGATTTCTATGGTCATTTTCAATAGCTATTTTGACATAACCAGAGGGTAAATCATTGCAATTTGGGTCAATCCCCCAACTTACAACTGATGCTTAGTGCCTTACCAATCGGTAATCCATGATTTTCTTCGACAATTGTCCTTCTTTTAAACCTCCATGTTCGGGGATTTCCTAGCCACGTTGGACTACCAGAGGATCAAAGCCTATAAAAGCTATGTTTATCATGACTATCCAGTGGTTAGGAGGGAGCCAAGGAGCGAGGGGTATTCATATTCCCTATTAAATGGGGAGCCAGTTGGAGCTACGAATGGAGTTTTTCAATCACCTAATAGATGATATAGCCATCATTATCACATTCTGAATATCTCCCACTACATAGCCATGAAAACTACCCAGAAGAGCGCGCCAATCCCCACAAAATTCTCCATGAAATCCCATCAAAAGTCACATTAAGTCCGTTCCAACATACCATTGAATATACCCTCTGGTAATTTAACAAATGGGATTTTATGGTGATTCAATGGGATGTTATAGGGATTCAATGGGATATTAATGGGATATACCCTCTGGTAATTTAACATAGCTATGGAAAATCACCTTTTTTAATGGGAAAAACCACTATTTCTATGGCAATTTTTTCAATAGCTATGTTAGTTTACCAGAGGGTAGCCATTATATAGTCATAAATATCTTGAGATGAATCGACGTTCTACCATAGTCATGAAAATATAGACATATTATGGTTATATCATCACTTTATAAGCTATATATACATATACATATCATGGTTATATACATATTCTATATATGGGTTATTCTATATATCTATATGGGGATATATCCCGTGCCTTGTTATATATATATATAATGGTTATATAAAATCCCCATATATCCCCATTGGTTCTATCATGTTCTATCAAGGCACGGGATGCCATGCCGCCCAAAGCTGGCCATTCTACGACGTCCTGGGCCGAAGCGACGTCTCAGCGAAGTGCAGGCCATGTCGGGATTGGGTCAATGTCAACAAAGAAAGGGGGGGTTCAGCACTAATTTCCACTAGTTTGTAGTATTAATAATCATAATAATGATAATAAATGATAATAATGATGATGATGATCATCATCATCATGGTTGGAAAATAATGACAATGATTTAATTATGAGAATGATAGCAATTATGACGATGATACTGATATGTGTATTGGACATGAGTGATATTAAGCAAATGTTAATAGCCCCCAGTGGGTGAATTCGTTGTATAAACTCACATTTAAAAAAAGTGCTGGCAGGTGAAAGTGCAGCTTGAAAAGGAGGAAGTTGCTGAGAACGAAAGCCATCACAACCAGGAGACAGTTCTGTTGCGGGAAACCCCTGGATCTGATGGTACAACCGTAAAAACCCATGGGTTGTTCAATTGATGTTCCCTCGAAATCCGCTGAATTTTGGAGGATTGGGTTATCCGAAATCAGGAGAGTGAAGCGGAAGCGGAAGCTGAAGCTGAAGCGGAAGCTGAAGCTGAAGCGGAAGCTGAAGCGGAAGCGGAAGCGGAAGCTGAAGCTGAAGCGGAAGCTGAAGCGGAAGCGGAAGCTGAAGCGGAAGCTGAAGCGGAAGCTGAAGCGGAAGCGGAAGCTGAAGCGGAAGCTGAAGCGGAAGCTGAAGCGGAAGCTGAAGCGGGCGACGAGGGCGACGAGGGCGACCAGGGCAAAGTGCAGGACTCAAAACACCATGGGTTTAGTCGGCCGTTTTTGGCGACTTCGCAAATGATCAAAGTTTTTTTTATGGTCAGTTTCGGAGATTGGAAAAGGCTTTAGAACGCTTCGGAGATTGGCCTAAAATGTGTTTGGCGCCACATGTTTTCCAATTCATAGTCCTTCTGAAGCGGCATTGACGTGTCAAGGACTTGGCAGAAGCGGGAGAGAGAATGGCCAAAGGCTTGCTTATATCCAAATGGAAGATGATACAGTTTATTTATTTAACATAGCCATGGAAAATGGCCCATTTATAGATGGTTTACCTATTAAAAATGGTGATTTTCCATGGCTATGTTAAATAACCAGATGATAAACTGAACCACCAAATTTGTTTTTTTTTGTGGGCAACCCTGGCTGCCATAAACAACTGCCATTTGAGGATGATGTCAATGCCACCCATGTCCAGCTGTGGAGAAGGTCGCTTGAGATTGTTGAATTTGAATTTGTTATGGGTCTTTTGACCCTGGTACCCTTAGGTACCTTAAGATATCTTAAGATAGTTTGTCAATGAATGTTTATTCCCCCAGTCATATGGTACGAATAGGTAACAAACGACCCATCCCCAAATGGCGGGTGAAACCTCCTCCACCCGACCTGCAGGCTTTCCTCGTCTCAAGCACTCGCAGAGTGACTGCCAGCTTTCAGAAAGGTATCGAGCCCCCGAGGCTGGGAAGACTAGGTCAATCGACTGGATGGGTACAAACTAATCCTCACTAGTCTTTTGGTATCAATGGGATTATCTACTAACTCACCAGCTAAGAATTTCTGGTATTTTTTGCAGGGTATCTGGCTGATTGGCTATGAAGAGGGTCCATTCCTGTGACCAAAAAATGTGGATCTTCAATGGATTTTATGGTGATTCATAGGGCCGTCATAGGGAATTCACCAAGCAATTCATGGGGATACGAATGGGAAATATCCTTTGGTGAATCTATGGAAAATGGCCCATAGAAATAGATGATTTACCTATTGAAATGGCGATGTTCAGTAGCTGTGTTATATTAACAGAGGGTAAAAAGTCTGCACGTTTAGAAGATCCAATGAATGGATTTGAGACCATGATCGTTCAGTGGTTTATCGTGGTTTATCATCATATTTAATCATGTTCCAATAACGTTTGTCAAACTTCGATTTTGTGGCCAGGGAAGAAGTGAAGGAACGATTCCCAAGGGCTTGGGACTCAGAATTGAATGCCACTCATGAGCTTGAATTGGGACTGTGGGTTATCAATGAAGGCTTCGATAACATTAATTACAGATCCTAGATGTGGAGGTTTCCTAAAATGATGGTTCTGTCAAATCATCCATTGAAAAATGTTGGATTTTCCATAAAATAACACATCCAAACTTTGGGGTACCATGACGATGGACACCCCCATGTGATCGCAACTGCAAGCCAACTAAGGGCCTGACTCCGATGAGAGGCCAGACATGGCCAGACCAAACCGGGCCGAAAAATCATGTGGTAAACAATCCAAGTCAAAGCATCCACCAATTTTGGTTCTCCATTTGGGGGTCAAAGAGATGGTTTCGTTTTTGGATGACCAGAATATCATGGTCCAAAGAGGGAAGGCAACCAGTGAAACTTGCGATGAGCTGCTCAAAAAGCCGCACTTTGCGCACTTATTCCCTTAGAGTTTCTTGGGGATTTTGGGGGGATAATGGTAGTTTAGCCTCTAGTCAAACATGGCAATATATTATGGCAATGAAAAAAAACTTCCCCAATTTGTTCATAATTGTTCGTTGATCATAAACAATGGCCGGTTGGTGGTTTGGAACATGAATTTGATTACTTTCCATTCAGTTGGGAATGACTCATCATCCCAACTGACGAACTCACTCCATCATTTTTCAGAGGGGTAGGTAGGTAGGTAGGTATACCACCAACCAGTCTCATGGCTACATATCATGGTTAAAAACAAGGGACTTTTTCTGGTCTTTTTCATGGGATTTCCATGGGGGAATTGGTCGAAGAAATCATCGCTGAAGCCTTTTCTGGATTAGCTCACCTGAATGGACCGAATCATCCAAAAATCCGAAGCGGAGGAACCGGGCCCTGAGAGATTGGTGGTAAAAAAAGACTTACCCGGCCTGGTAATTTGTTACAAAAAGCTATGGAAAATGGTGATTTAGTTCGTGGATGTTCCCATTGAAAATGGTGATTCCTCTGGTAATTGAAGTTACAGTGTGCGAAATTGAATATGGCCCATTTATAGATGATTTTCCCATTAAAACTAATTAAAACCTCCATTTATAATGGATTTTCCATAGCTATGTTAAATAACCAGATGGTACTTGTGCTTAGTATCCACAATGGAGGTTGCTGGGATGATTATTGATAGTAGGGAATGGGGGAATGATCCACTGGCTAACTATCATGACAATAATCATCCCAGCAACCCCCAGCAACCCATCCATTCCCTACGTTTAGCAGTAAGAAAAAACATGGCTTTCCCATCGCTTTTCGGTGAAGATCTTCCCCTGCAGATCACATCGATCAGCTTATCCTCATGAAAGAGGTGCCGCTGACGGTCAAAATTCAGCCAGAAAAAATGGTGGATTTGGAGGGTTTCCTAAGTCATAGGGGAATCCCCAGTCTAAAATAGGAGTCGCTGAGTTGATGAAATATGAAATGTCGATCCGAGGATTGCTCAGAATTCACCGGGACCCCTAATCTTATATTTGATGCATACAATGAAAAACTCGCGCAAAACCCATGGTTTCATGGTTTCGGGTAGGTGTTCTCGGAATTCTGAATCCATTTAGTGCTTGTAGAGCTTCCAATTGGACACAGAACCCCCAACAGAAAGATTGATTTTCCAGGGTTTTATAGATGATGTTCATCTCATTTCATCTCACGATTTCAAAATATTTCAAGGTATCCAACTTGTCTATCCAAGTGATAGAAACACTGAAACAAGGGTCATGGAGTCATGATGGATTTACCGGGGATATGATGAGAAATATCGCCAACAGTAAATTCATGATGAGTTTGTCTCAAAATCGCGGGAAAACCCCAATATCTCATATTGTTAATGTGGAAAATGATGTTCAAAATGTCTCAACCATTGGCTGGTTTTTGGGGGGGTCACAAATTTTGCACGCTCCATTTCTCACTAAGTTGGAATTGAATTGCTTCCAGGGCTTCACTCATGTTAGCTGAGTCTGGCCCCAAGAAGAGTGTGCAACAAGAATAAACATTCTATGTCTAATTATGCATGATATGCATAGTGATAGCAATCATAACCATAATGATATTCAAAATGATCATAATTATAACAGCAATGATATTCAAAAGAACCTGTGGCAAACGAGAGCAAAATAAAGAAAAAAACACAATATTCATAGCGTATTATTGATAATGATAAGATCACATAACGTAATTAAAACTACAACATTAACATCATTCATAGTTATTAATAATGATAAGATTCTGATTGTTAAAACATATTAAACATCAGTATCAATCACCATTAACATATAGTCAGTATCATTACCAGTTGGTTTATCAATATCATTCAGAATATCATGTTCAAACATCCATAAATATTTAATTATTAATATCATCATAGTGTCATTCATGATTATATTGATTATCCAATGTGTCCCTAACATAACATTATATAATATGTCATATCGTTAATATATTGTTAATATATCATGAACATGTATAATTCATAATATCATTCATAAGACCATTAAAATATGTCATCTGGTTGGTGGTTTGGAACATGTTTTACTTTTCCATATATTGGGAATAGTAACCCCAACTGACTTTCATACCTTTCAGAGGGGTGGCTCAACCACCAATCAGATATAAATCATTCAAAATATCAATCCCAGATCTTCGACCTTTCATCACTATCTGATCATAATTATCCTAGATCTATCGAAATCTCATAGATCATCCCTTTTTCATATACCCATATGTTCAATCCCTATCAAATCCCTAGTGATGTCATCACTATCTCATTATCTATAATAGTATCCAATCACCATCCCTATCACAACCATAATAGTAATCCATTATCCCTAGTAAGTCCCTTGAAATCCTTACCTGGTTGGTGGTTTGGAACATGAATTTTAGTTGTCCATTCATAAGACCATTTATATATGTCATTATCATTATTTACAATGCCTTTGATTTCCCGATGACAGGTTCACAGCCTCCTTCCGCCTTGGTGGCCCAGCGGCAAAGCGTGGCACGTCCACTGATCCGCCGAGCACCGCGACCCACATGGGGGTTTGGTGCGGGAATCAAACGTGGCAATGGAAATAACATCTATACATGGCTGGTTGGTGGTTTGGAACATTTTTTATTTTTCCATATATTGGGAATAATCATCCCAACTGAGTAATATTTTTCAGAGGGGTTGAAACCACCAACCAGATGGGATATTGTCCATTGCCAGTCATTGCCATGTCCATTGTCTAATTAAATGGGGAATTGTCGTTTTTGAATGTTTTTTGGATATCCGGCTTTTGTTGGTTATTTGCACATCCCAAAATATCCAAAAAGAATCCACAATTTCCCCAGAAAATTGGAGAAAATCCCACAAAATCATACACATTCCATGATTTTGGGGTTGGTAATTGTCCTGGCTACTGGGAATTTGGGACATCACTTCGAAAGTATTTGTTGGAGATGAGATATATTTGTTGGGTGATGTAAAAACATTTTTGGACATTTACCAACCCCTGATCCCTCTACTTGGGTGATATGAATAGCAAACTCGGACCTTTGAAACGGGTTTGGTTCATCATGGTATAAAAAGAATACGCAGAAATATGGAGGTATCCTACAATGGGGGTTTGGCCCTTTATCGCTGGATGATTTATTTCAGGGAAAATCCAAAAATAACATGGATGATTTGGGGGTACCCTCTGGTAAACAAACAAAAAGCTATTGAACATGGCCCATTTATAGTTGATTTACGTATTGAAGATTGTGATTTTCCATAGATATGTAAACGTTTACCAGAGGGTAGCCTATTTTTAGGAAACCTCCAAAAATAGATGCACTCGAAAAATCAAAAAACACGTCGGACAACACAGTCTCGATTTACACATGTTCGAGCATTTTTCGAGCCGAGGTCAAGTCACTTCCTTTCGGAAAGTTTCTGGCTTTGCCCAATCAGCCTTAACCTGGCACATTTCGGCAGTTGATGTTGGAAGTTCGTGAGTAGGCCTCTGGTAATGACTAACATAGCTATGGAAAGATCCACCATTTTTAATGGGAAAATCCACTATTTCTATGGCCATTTTCAATAGCTATGATAGTTTACCAGAGAGTAGCTTCCGCAACTTGGGATGAATTCGTGTGCAGCAAATTCATTGCGTGCAGCTCCTGCAGACATGTGCAGAGCTAAGAATGTACAAGTAGTCCATCCGGCCGTGGGACGCCAAAACGCGTTTGCCACCGGACGATGTCTTTGAATCCAATTCCCTAAGGGAAGTGCAGCGACGAAAAAATGAAAGAATTATCATGCGCGTTTTGGAATGTGTTGAGTTCTTGAAAAATATGATCCCCCCAAAAAAATGGCATATATTAATTAAAATTATTAAAACCTTGTTAATAGATGTTTTAATAACAAATGTTGACGATTTTCCTGGTTTCATACCATGACCAGCTTTTTTGGGGGGGCCCAGGAAGCCACTTTTTACGACAACTCGCCCGTGAGGAATCCACCCAAATCCGGGCGATGACGTCGGTCATCGAGTCGCAGTACGAAAAGGAGATCAAGGCGCCACCGGCTGGTGACCAGGAACCGCCAGTTGTATCCAGTTGTATCGTAGCCAGATGCAATCTATGTTTAGTGGATGGTTTTTCCCTATGTTTTTGCTTGGTGAATGAAACTTGTTGAATTTTTTGGATTGCCAAGAACTATCGTGACTGATTTTTCATGGTACTTTTGCTCCCAGATATCCCCCGAAAGGTGATCACGGCAGCGGGTGAAGCCAACTACACCTTGATTACGAAGACGGCCAAGGTGGATCTCCCCTGGGAAAAGTCACCCTGGAATCGGAAACTGACCGAAACGATGGACCTATCCACCATCTTAATTATTGCTGTACGCCATTTATGACCTAGACCCATGGATTTTTGGGGGTTCAAAATTTTGGGGGAGAAAGTAAGAAATCAAAACCTCGCAAATCATTCTAGTATATTATAGAGGACTCAAGAATCGGATTCAACTTGATTAAAGTATGTTAAATTCTTTTTGTTGCTGGCTCTCAGTGGCCATTTTGGTTCCTGCCACCGACCAATCCGAGCCTTTGTGAAGCCACGAAAAACGATACACAAACCCGAGCCATGCTCGGAGCGTGGCCATGATCTTGAAGATTGGTCTCATTTTGGGGTCCGGAGCTCAGTGAAACGAAGATTTTGTCTGATCCACAAGGGAAATACCATCTGGTAATTTAACATAGCTATTGAAAATGGCCATTCATAGAGGATTTTCCCATGAAAAATGGTGATTTTCCATAGTTATGTTAGTTTACCAGAGTGTACCATCTGGGTTTAATATAGTTGAATAGTGGATTTTCCCAGCTACATAGCATGGTGACTTTCCATAGTTAAGTTAATTTGGAGGATTTGGTGGATTTGGAGGGTTTTCCTAGCCTCTGGTAATTTGTCACGTAACTATTGATAGTCACAATGCTATGTAGCTGGGTAAATCAACTATTTCGACTGGGCCATGTTCAATAGTCATGTTAGTTTACCAGAGGGTACTAGGGGTTTAATATAGTAATATAGTTTAATCATCCGTTATCCAACAAAAGGGAACGACTGAACCGTGCAAAATCGTCAGTTTCATGGTGTTAAAGATTGTTAAATGATGAACCTGAAGCACTATGGTGGGATGACAATACCATGCAATCGCCATCTTTGATTTTCCAAAATGACATTCCGATCCATTAAAATGAAATATATGAAATCTCATGATATGCCAGTATCATTAAATCCCATCATCAGTATCATTAGAGGGATTAAATCCATCTATCAAAAATTCAATGGTAATGATATCATTATCATTTTATATCATGCCATACCAAAAATCCCATCATCAGATCCCATCATCAGCTATCCATTGATCCCATCGAAACTGATACAAAAATGTGGAGGGCGGGCCAGACGAGGCACCGGAGGTCATATGAAATACCAATATTTAAATGTAGTTACCGTATTATATATATATATCCATATATATATATATCCATATATATATATATCCATATATATATATATCCATATATATATATATCCATATATATATATATCCCATGAAACTTCTACCAAGATTCTTGATATCTTGATATTTAAAGCTCCATTTTCGCCACAAATCGCTTGGTTTCGCTGGCAAAATTCGACACCAGGCTTCACTCAATCCTCGCAGTGTGCGTGTGCAGTGGAGTTCTAGACGTCGATTTGGAGTTGCTGGCGCTGCTGCTGGGAAGTCAGCTGCCTTTTGCAGCACAGCTGCTGCACAAGGCGGCCTTTGATGTGTCAGCTGATGGGGGCAGCCCATGGAGGTTTATGAAGGTTTAATCCTCAACAAACAGGAATATAATGGGGATATAGCCTCTGGTAAATTAACAGTTGGATCCTGAAAATAGCCTAGTTTTAATGGTTTCACCAATCTTCCAACCCCGTTTTCTACCAGGGTCTATGTTAATTCAATGGGGATATAATACATTAAAAAATGGGAATATCGTAGGATTTTTCATGGGAAACACAAATGGAAAATCCACGAAGAACAAATGGATTTTTGATGGGTTTTACAATGGATATATAAATTATATGGCTTATGAGGATTTTTATCAATTTATTGTTTGGATTCAATGGATATAGCCTCTGTCATCAAAAGTTATATTAAAATTGAATAGGGATTTACCCTCTGGTAAACTAACATAGCTATTGAAAATGGCCCATTTATAGTGGATTTTCCCATTAAAAATGGTGATTTTCCATTGCTATGTTAGTTCACCAGAGGGTAACCATCAACACCATGCTATTTTCATAGGGATGGATCTCAATGGGAAAATGAAGAATGACTGGTTGGTGGTGACTGGAACCTGATTTTTATGACTTTCCATAGAATATATTGGGAATGACTCATCATGAATGTCAGAAAATCCCAAGTGACTTTCACTCACTCCATCATGAATTTCGGGTAGGGCTCAACCACCAGATGGGATAATCAAACATAGCTGGGAAATCCCACGGACTAAATCGAGGTTTCCAGCAAGCCACGTTTGATGACTGTTGGAGAATACCAGCAATCCGGAAGATCCCGGAAATATTGTTGGAAGCCCCATCAGAAAAACCCCGAAATCATGAACAGGTCCCAATTAGCTAGCTAGGTATTCAATATTGGGGAGGGATGAAAAACCAGCAATAATGGAGGCTATGCCAAGATGGAAGCCATGAAACTGTGTTTGTTGAAGTCGAAAATGGGCGATCTGCGATGTTTCAAACAGCAACTTACATGAAAATCTGTGAACTTGCGATGTGCCAACCTACAAAATTGTTCATGTCCGGTCATTGCCATGGCCGGTTTCAATTGCCCATTGCCATGTTTTTTTCCCAGCGTGAAGCATCAGCGTCATATTTGGTGGTCGGATTCCCCCAGGATTCAGTGCTTTTGCTGAAGACCTGGGCTTTCTGGCCTGCTGTAATCCTCTGTAGCTCGTCGAAAATCACGCACTGCGAAAACACTTTTCGGCGCGTTCCCCGAATCGTAAATGGGTCATACCATATGCCTTATATTATATATAGCTATATATATAAATATATATATATATGTTTGTGTGTGTATGTGTATCCTATTATATGGGTTATATATGGATTATAAACCACGGATCCTAAGTGGCACATCATTGTACAGCCAGGGAATCGGGGTTTTCTGGGAGATGATTGGATCATTCCCCCATTCCCTACGTTTAGCACCAGATAATAGGGATGTTATGGCTATATAATGGCTATCTGGTTGGTGGTTTGGAACATGATTTTTATGACTTTCCATTCAGTTGGGAATTTCATGATCCCAACTGACGAAGTCCATCATTTTTCAGAGGGGTGGGTAGGTTGAAACCACCAACCAGCTGTAAATCCTCATTCATAATCCCTATAAAATCATTATTAAATCACTATAAAATCCCATGAAATCCCTATAAATCTTGTAACATCTTGTAACTAATGGCTACATATCATGGTTAAAAAAAAAAATCATGTAACAGTGGACTTGTTCTGGTAGCCATGGTAAAATCAAGGGGGGTTGGCCATCTAGCTGGGACAAGCTGGGATTACCCTCTGGTAATTTGTTACATAACTGATGGGAAAATCACCATGCTATTCATGGGTAAATCAACTATTTCTATGGTCATTTTCAATAGTTTTTTTGTATGTTTAACAGAGGGATTTGTACTTTAATCCTTTAGTCTTTTGGTATCAATGGGAATATCTACGTTCACCAGCAAAGAATTTGTCATTTTTTGTAGGGTATCTAAGATTGGCAATGATAATTGGGATTGTATGAATGTGGAAAGTTGGGCAATGGTATAACATTAAAATACCCTTGGTCATTATACCATGAATCATCATGAATATCATAATAATTGGGATATCATGATCCTAGTTATTATCCCAGCTAATAGTCATTTTCAATAGTTTTTTGTATGTTTTTTTGTATATCATGATGATTATTTAATGTGAAGGAGCTTGGACCATGAGCTTGATTTTTTGAGGTATTCTGGTGGTGGCCATGCTCTGATGATCCACTTTTTGGGGAGATAACGTGAGTAGATCTGGAGATGTGTTTACCGAACCCTGCTATGTTACCAGAATGATGGGTGAAAATAGGCGGAATCATTCCCAAGCGGCTTAAAATTCAAGCTGCGGATCTTTTTTGTTGCATAGCATGATGGGAATTTTATGTGGATAATGGGATATACTGGGATATAATGGGAGATAATGGGATATAATGGGAGATAATGGGAGATAATGGGATATACTGGGATATAATGGGAGATAATGGGATATACTGGGATATAATGGGAGATAATGGGATATACAAGCAACAATTGGATCCAAATGAGTATTTTGGGATAGAATGGGTAATCCCAAAGACTCATCCATTTTTCCCATCTACTTTGTCGCCTTGACCGGATGATCCGCTGTTGATGTTGTGGGTACTACCTGAGATCATAGAACTGATGGGAGAATCCCCAATATGTTTAGTAATGGTTTACCTCTGGTAAACGTTTACATAACTATGGAAAATCACCATGCTATTCATGGGAAAAATCACTATTTCTATGGTGATTTCCCATCAGTTATGTAACAAATTACCAGAGGGTATAATCCATAGATCCATAGATCCATATGGATTATCCCGTTATATATCCCTATGGATTCTCCATATGTTTTTTGGTGCCATGTTCCATGTGTTTGTCAATCGCTTCGGATGGCTTCAACACAGGCTATGTGATGCGCTATGGCGATAGCACAGCTGAAGAGATCATTGGAGTGATAGCGGTGCATGCGGCTGGCGGCTGTGACTTGGAGGGACTTGCAACCCTTGGAGGCATCCAATGTGAAAATGCCATCCAATGTGAGTAAAACAATGTCAATTTTACCATCCACCAGTCAGCATTTTTATAGGTGGTATTCTAACCATAATGGGAATGCTAGACATACCACCTATAAAAATGGTGATGACTGGGGATGGTAAACATGACATTGTTTTACCAACCAGTTATGGCATTGTTTGCTCCAAATTGGCAAATTCTTGCGGGAAAATGATGAATCAGCGGATTTAGAGGTTCCCATAGAAACGCATATAGGAAGAGATAGGTCTCGGTCCCTAATATTGAATGCCCCATTGTGTCTCGAACATGTGTAAATCCTCTATGAAACCCATGGGTTTCTGGGGGGTGTTTTTTTTTGGTGAACGGGGATGGGATTGCCAATTATCCTTCAAGTCGGTCACTATTAACATTCTAGCAGGAGGACTGCAATATTTGTCCGGAGGTGAATATAAATATATGATTATGTACATACATATATATATATATTTATTTATTTATTTATTCATTTATTTATTTATCAGTATCAAGGGTGTGACCCATCACCAGTTGGGAATGAGTTCTCTTCAATGAAGTGAGATTTTATAAGTCGGACAAGAAACTCATGCCTTGGTGCGTGGTTCGGTTTATTAATTTTGGGGGATAATGTTAGTTTACCCTCTAGTAGTCAAACATTGCAAAAAAAAGGCAATGAAAAAAAAAACTTCCCCAATTTGTTCATAATTGTTCGGTGATCATAGACAATGGCTGGTTGGTGCTTTGGAACATGAATTTTATGACTTTCCATATATTGGGGATTTCATAATCCCACTTGACTAAGTCCATCATTTTTCAGAGGGGTAGGTAGGTATACCACCAACCAGATTGGGATTACCACATGATTCTAGCGATTAGGTCACAATATTAATGGCTGGTTCCTAAAATGCTGGTACCACCAAGTTTCATCCATATGTTTTTCGGATGTTCCGTGATTTTTTTACCATCCAATGCTCGCTTGGGGTAGGTGTCATTTTAGGAAACCTCCATATGTTCTGCCAATTACCCTCTGGTAAACTGACATAACTATGGAAAATCACCATTTTCAATGGGTAAATCCACTATAAATGGCCATTTTCAATAGCTACGTTAAATTACCAGATGGTACTATCACAACTATTTCATTCCAACAGAGATCTGGCAAGCCATCGAACGGAGTTACAACCTTGGGCCCAGCTGTGGGGAGTGGGCCCCCCATGACCAACTTGGGATCATAACCTGAGGCCATTTTAAGCAACAAGCATGTAAATACAGGTACCACAAAATTTGCACTGTAGTACTGTTTACTCTCTGGTAATCAATGAATTTTTTGCATATATTTATGGGATATCCATTAGATATCAATGGGAATACAATGTGATTTTATCAAACCTGACAGGCTGGAATTTATCCCCGAACCGGACAGTAGACCATCGAACTCAACAGTGGATTTTTTTCCCATGTTTTTCCCAGTGATTCTCCCTAATATGGAAACTCATAGAATGTCAACCCCGGATTTTGCTAAACCATGGTTTACCCTCTGGTAATTTAACATAGCTATTGAAAATGATCATTTATAGTTGATTTTCCTATTATAAATGGATATTTTCCATAGCTATGTTAGTTTACCAGAGGGTATTAATTAGGGGGTACTCCTCCAATAGTCATTTCATTTGATACTTTTTTATGGTACTCCCCCAATTCAACAGCCGTTTGGGGTTTATTAATCCAGGGTTGACATTACTGTAAATGGACGAAAGGTGTATAAGATAAGATGTTGATCGCAACAGTTCCAATCAATGCCCATCAACCTTTGTCCAATTTGTCCAATAAACATTTTGTGGATCTGAATTTCTGCTTGACACATTGACCACCAGGCGGCGGTGGATCGGGGGGGTTAGTATATATATATATAATTATATCTTCTGATTCTAGGTCATATCAGTTTTATCCCATAATATTCCCATATATCCAGCATATACCCTCTGGTCAATTTACAGTTCGACCCTGAAAACAATGAATTTCTGCCATTAAAACTCGTCTTCCAACCCCCATCTGCCAGGGCCGAACTGTTAATTTACTGGATGGTAACCCCCATATCCTAAACAAAGCTCCTGAACTCGGAGAACTCCTCGGAGTCTTCGATTCCTCAGGCAGTCTCGTGAACTTGGCCACGAGCCCTGCGGCCAAGCTTCCATGGATATGGCCGATGATGCTGCTAGCGTTGGTTATCTCTTGTCCCTTGGAATCTAACCATATATAGCTATGAATCAATGTCAATACCTATTAATACCATTTTTTGTGCGATGAACATCCATTTACCAGCTATTTTGGGCTTCACTAGGATACCAAGGTTTTGACTCATACCCATATATAGATTATGTAGATTATATATGCCATATAATGTCAACCCGGGATTTTGCTAAACCTCTAGGCTGTTTAATTGGGAGGGTACCATTTAAATATTAGATGAAATGACTATTGGAGGAGTACCCCCCTAATTAATAAACCATGGTTTATTAATCCGGGGTTGACATTAATATAACTATATAGTTATCCAAATATTATCTATGGGATATTCATATAATAACTGGAATCTATAATTAATAACCATAGGATTATATATATATATATATGAATATCCCATAGGTATCTAATATAGGATTAATCATTGGGTATATTCATGGGATAATGGTAAAATCATAGATCTTGGAGGACCAGGATTAACCATTGACTGATCTAGGTCAATCGACTGGATGGGTAGAAACTAATCCGAAATAGTCTTTTGGTATCAATGGGACTATCTACGTTCACCATATTTGTTTGCAGGGTATCTAAGATTGTCCCTTGGAATATCCAAAGGACACTTTCAGGAGGAGGAGAGGAACCAAAAAAGACTGGAAAATATGGAGGTGCTTCATCGGATTCATGGGATTTAAGCAAGAATCATGCTGATTTATATACCATCTGGTTATGACTAACAGTTCGCCATGGAAAATCCACCCATGTTTAAGTTCGGTAAACCATCTATTTCTAGGGGACATTTCCCATGGCAAACTGTTAGTCATAACCAGAGGGGAACTGATTTTATGGTGATTCCCAGGAAATAGCCTCTGTGATTGAAGAGTTTGCTATGGGAAATGGCCCAGTCGAAATCATTGATTTACCAATTTTCATAGCATGGTGATTTTCCCATCAGTTTTTGGTTAATGTTTACCAGAGGGTATCATGTAGTTCAATGATTTATGATGATCTACCTATCGGGAAAAAAAAAAAACGTGATGTTCCAGTTCGCTACGAAAAAAAAGTAAGCAGATCGTATGGGTTTTGGGGTATCTTCCGGAGAAGTTTTTCTCGATGGCACTGTCACCCGAACAATGGTGATACCCTCTGGTAAACTAACATAGCTATGGAAAATCACCATGTTTAATGGGTAAATCAACTATTTCTATGGCAATGTTCAATAGTTATGTTAAATTACAAGAGGGTAAACTATTGGTGACAACCAACTATCATGCCAGTTTGCAAGATGGTTTTATTCCCCACCTTTCCTACCTTTCCTGAACAGTAACCCCCCGTGGGACAGGTATAGGTCATCCTGTCTTGGGATAGGTCATCAGGGGTCTGTGCTGGGGATGTTGTTGCGGGTGAAAAACATTGTGTAACCGTTAGAAAATTGGATATAACCAACGATACTAAACAGCAAAAGGTTGAAAACGACCAATCAGACTGATGAACATCAGCCATTAGAGTTTTGGTTGAAAGGGCTATGATGATCTAATGATCTATCATGGTTTGCTTTGCTATTTTCCCAATGATAAATCCACGAATCGATAATACTTGTTTGGGATTCCGATCAGCAAATCCACGATGGATTGGTCTGAAAAGTATGGGTGAAAAAACAATCCACTAAGAAAAGCATGTTCCCCATAAAGATTACCATCATAAGGGGCATCCCACATTTTCAGACAAACCTACATAGCTTCAGGGAATAGATGAATGGGTACAAGTATACATGTTTTTTCGCATGTAATCAATCTTCACACGTAAGTGAAGCACTGACTCCTGTGTGGCTGGTCATTTTACCCCGCTTTCGAGTTTCAAGGATGTTGTTTTTAAACCCCGCCTGAGAGTGTGGTTCCACAATTGACCAACTCATTTTTTGCAGCGGATTGAGACTTAAACTGCATCCACCAGAACTAGTTTGTTTCCATGAAGGGAAGTCTTGCAAGAAAAGCCAATTGCTTACGTGAACAACAAAACTATGAGTCAAAAGCCTGGTACCTTGCTAAAGCCCAAAAGAGCAAATGGATGTTTATCCTCCGTTAAACATACAAAAAACTATGGAAAATCACCATTTTTCATAGGTAAATTAACCATTTCTATGGCCATGTTCAATAGGTGTTTGTATGTTTACCGGAGGGTATCCCAGCAAAATGATGATTTTTGGTGAATGGGTTTTAAGATCCATCCCCACATGCTCCCCAAGCTTTTTGGGAAGATGGCTTTGTTTGAACAAGGTGGATACCCCAACCTTATTGTCTGAGGTTGGTGGTTGGTTGGTATACACGGGATTTTTTTGGGGGGGGTTAGCCCTTTCTTAAACCAACAATCATGGTGATACAATGGTATATATATATGATTGGTGCTGACTGGAACCATGGAATTTTGAATGACTTTCCAGAAACACTTGGGAATGACTCATAATCCCAACTGACTTTCACTCACTCCATCATTTTTCAGAGGGGTAGGTAGGTATACCACCAACCAGATTATTATTAACCATCATTAACCATATAATAACCATCATCATTAACCACATATTAACCACATATCAGATGGGTAGGTATACCATCAACCAGTTGTTTACTTGGGAACATGATGTTCTAAACCAGTTTTTTGGGGTACCAGTTTTCTTCAGACCCAGTTGCATCGTCAGTCGTGCCGATGGGTATCCCCATCTTTTTTTGGACATATTCCCTTAACAAACCGCAGAACGTCCGAAGGGTAAATCCCAGTAAATCTGACCCAGTTGATGGCGGAAAAAATGGGATTTACTGGGATTTACTGGGATATCATGGTAAATTTCAGAGTAAATCTCACCCAGTTCATGGAAAAACCTCCTCTTTAACCTCCTTTCAGACAGAACCATCCCATTTTTCACGAGGTGCAGTGCTTACTTCCAGCCACCGGGACCTGTGGGACCGGGAGCTGTTGAATCTCTGTGCAGCTTGGCTGGTCACAACTGTGACTGTGCTCTTGGTCTCCGAGCTTCTGCGGTCTCATTTGGAGTGCCAGAAGGCCGGCATCGGCTCGGGGCAAAAAAAAGGTGTCATGGAGATTATTGAAGTTGGAAGTCTTATTGAAGTATAGTTATTATAGGTAACGGGCATGATTATGGTTATCTACTATATAATTATAATTATAGTTATAATAACTATAGTTATCTACCATTTAAAAACAACCAACGAACCCGAATGAAGTCCCATAAAACACGCGTGTGAAAGAAGTTATTTCAACAGTCTTGTACATATGACTGTACCAGTGTAGACTGTGGAGTGTGGAATGGTGTGAAGACAGTGGAGTGTCGAGTGGCGAATGTGAAGTGTAAAGTGTGTAGTGAAAAGTGTGGAGTGTGAATTGTAAAGTGTTGAGTGTAGAGTGTGGATTGCAGATGTGGTTTGTCAACTGTGCAGTGTAAAGTGTGGAGTTTTTTCGTGCGGAGTGTAGAATGTGGAGTGGAATGTGAAATGTTCGGTGGAAAGTGTGGAAGGTAGTTCGTGGGTTTAGGGTCGAGTAGTGGCAAGTTGCAACATCACCAGTCGTACCCCGCCTGCCACCATTGGTTCATCATTTTTTCGCTAGTACACCTCTGGTAATTTAACATAGCTATTGAAAATCACCATTTATAGTGAATTTTCCCATGAAAAATGGTGATGTTCATGTTCCATAGTTATGTTAGTCATTACCAGGCCGGGTATTTTTGGCCGTGAAACCTTGTGAAACCTGTCCGCTGTTGATCTGTATCACCAGTATCACCAGGAGCTGGAGAATCAGCGGGACTACAACCAGATCCTTCTTCAGGCCTATCAACCTTTTTCGCAGCTTGCAACGTGTTGCCTGCGAGGATGCCCGTCCCTCTTCAACGTGACCTCCGATTCTGAGTTGCAGATGAAGTTGATGAGCGTCACTTGGCGGGTGTCATTGGTTTCTGGTTTGAAAAGGGCCAAAAGTCGCATGATATCTCATTTATCTCAGTTATTTGTGGTGCCACCCATTCAATGGCCATTTCAGGAACCGATTTATTGGAGGTACCTACAATATATAAGGCCTATGTAAGGGAATATCCCCACAAAATATGGTCTTATATCGTACAGTATCTCCATTTTAGGATCCTGAAATTCCCATTAACCCATTGTTATAAATAGTTCAAATCATCTTCCTGTAATGTATCCTCATGTTTTGGATACTTTTCTCTAGGACAAAGCATTTTTGCAGCTATGTTCTCACATCATATTCCCCCCCGAAAAAGAAAAAAAAACATGAGTGATGTTTCACTCTGATACAAGAGATTCATCAACATCTATCAATCTATCCCATCATGTCATCCATTTTTAAGTGTTTGACAAAAATCCAAAAAAATGGCCTTTCATCCCCCTGTGTTTCAAAAATCCAAAAATGGCCCTTCCGAAAAACCGTCGTTTTTTGGGACGCTTCAAGGCCAACAATCCTGTGGTGGTCCGAAGTTCCGCTGAGTTCGATGCGCTTTTTGGGCGCCAGATGATGGGACTGAGCTTGGACAAAGCCTGGGTGGCACATCACCTGGGTCGTCAACAGTTGAAAGGTGCGGAGTTTTAGGGAACTCCATGGGGAATCCTGGGAGATCTACGAGATTTTGAGTGATTTTACAGATATTGATGGATCATGTTTGGTCATTTTAAGCCATGCTGAAGAGTTGTTTTTGTGAAAATTGATGTTCAGATGTCATTTTGAAGCCGTGTTTGAAAAGGGTTTAACCATGCTTAGCTATGCTTCGTCATTCGTCATTCGCCATGTTTTGCGTATGGTGAGGGCAACAAATAGCCATCACATGTGGACAGCGATGGCTGCAACGTCAGGAGAGTTGCCTACTACCATGGTGACTTTGGGGGGTGCTAACTATAGGGCCCAACGATGAACTCTGCCTTGACCCATCAACTGTTGTTCGTAGAATTTTGGATGTAACGGATGTACCCTCTGGTGAACTAACATAGCAATGGAAAATGGCCATTTATAGTGGATTTTCCCATTAAGAATGGTGATTTTCCATTGCTATGTTAGTTCACCAGAGGGTAACCACTAAACTGCTTTGTGGTTTCAAATGTCCAAAATTGACGAGAACAAAACAAGAACAATCAAGATTCGGAGATGCGACTGTAAATTTCGCTGACTTAAGCCAGCTTGCGCTGTTGCCAGGGTCGGATTTGACCAACAAAAATAGCCATTGAAGTACCAGAAAGTGGGAAACTCATGGGTTTACCACATGGTTTGGTTGATGAGGGAATCAGGAGTTAATCAAGTGAAGATGTTCATCATGATTGAAGGACTAAAGTGTTTCCTATTTCAAATATCCAACAAAATATCAGGGAAATGAAGCAACAACATGGGGGATAGTATCGAAAATGCTGAGATGATATGCTTCTTATTTCTATCTTTGTTGTTTTTCCACGTTTTGTTGAAGCCGCCCAGACAGCTGGAGGCATTTTTTGCCAAGACAAGCCGAAAGAGGAGCTGAACATCACCTTTGTAGACGCCGATGGAAACCTCTTTGAGTGTCGAGTCCCAAAGAGGCGCACAAAGGGCGCTGACCGGTTGGTCAAAAGCCTGGTAGCCCTAACATCAAAATAGCTGGTAAATGGATGTTCATCCCCCCTACAAATGGTATGGGTATGGATCCATAGCCGTATCTCAGAACTGATTGGAATGGAAAAGTTGCAGGAAACCCGGTTCATTTCAAAGCTTTGCGAGTTTCCCAAAGTTCTTTCCTTAGATCAATCCATTCAAAACACAGTGAAGTAAACAGAAAATCCATGTTTGGGAATACCCTCACTTGTAACTTGACATACCTATGAAATGTGGATGAAAATCCCTCATGTAGAATTGATTTACTATGATTTACCTATATCAAGTGGTCATTTCAGGAACCGATAAATTGGAGGTACCTGCCATATATAAGGCCTATTGTTTAGGCCTAAATTTCAGGGAATATCCCCACAAAATATAGCCTCATATGGTACTAACGTATCTCCATTTTAGGATCCTGAAATTCCCACTAACCCATTGTTATAAATGGTTCAAATCATCTTCCTGTAATGTATCCTCATGTGTTGGATACTTTTCTCCAGGACATCATATACTTTACCTATATTAAAATGGTAATTTCCCCATCCATATGAGTTCGCCCGAGGCTATCATAAATCTCTGGTGGCTACATGAACAACGTATGAATCGTGGGGAAAAAACAACAAGGGCCCCCGGAATTAGCATAGGAAAATTGGGGGACATCACTTATACCAGTAATATATCCTATCTGTTCTTGGTAAAGTATATGAGATATATATATATATATGTATCCCAACCAATATCCAATATCATTGTATATCTACCTATGCTTATATTTACATAATATATGTGTGTGTGTTTGTTTGTTTGTCTATCTAGCTATCTAGCTAGCTATCTATCTATCTATGGTCCCCCAATAAAAAAAGTCTGCCATTTTATAGGGAGTGTTGAACATGAGTTAAAAGACTGATTGTACCATATATATAGGACCATATATATATATATATACACATGTGTGTACTTTACACAGATTGATAATATCTTGGATCAATGTGGGCAATGCCATCAACCTGCCATGACTGGGGATGGTGATGACTGGGGACATTTTTGGTGCACGGTGCACGATCCAAAATGTGGGGCAAATCCCCATGATCCAGGGCAAATCCCATCAAAAGTCACCATTTTTTTTGTCAGCATTATATAGCCATTGTCTAGCCAATATATTCAATGGCCATTTCAGGAACCTGAATTGGAGGTACCTACCATATATTTTTGGCCTATTTTTTAGGCCTATGTAAGGGGATATACCCCCAAAATATGGCCTTATATGGTACAGTACCTCCATTTTAGGATCCTGAAATTCCCATTCATAATCACGGGTTTCAGACTATGACCGAGACCCTTCCCGGAGAACCCCACCAAGAGGCAGATGCTGGCGCACCTTTTCACTCCAAGTTGGGCTCGGTAAATTGAGCCAGTCAGTTGATTGGCCCTTGAGCCAAATTGCAACAGTCGGAGGACGTCTCAACGACTGTGAAAACTTTAAAAAAGACCTTAGTGGGGTTGCAGCGGTACTCTGTGCATGTTTCCCAACCGCACTCCCCCTTCCTGCTTGCAGGAATCCAGGTTCCCCAACACCAAAAACAACAATTTCAGGGGTGGCCACGTTTCCTCTGGGAACTCGCCCTTCCCCCAGCCAGAAGGGCGAAGACCCTCGTGTGCCATGGTCCCAGGCTGGTGTTGGTTCCCCCTTCATCCAAGGGTGGCGTGGAGTTCCACTTCGGGTTGACTCCAAAAATTGAAAAACTACAGCCCTAACTTCGTAGGTTTTTTGAATTCCCTCTCTCACCAGCGCCGCACTCGAAGAGCGCCCAACGGTGTTCTTTGGGTCCAGCAGCTGATGAGCTTTTCCCTGTATTGATCTTTTCCACCGGCAGCTAATGATCTTTTCCCTGGGTCTTGATGATCTTTTTCTCCAGCCACCGATGTACTTTTCCCGGCGATCTATCCTTTTTTAATTCTTCTTTTTCTTGTTCTTTTTCGGTTCCCACTTGCAATAGGATCCGGACTTCTTTTTCCTTTTGATCGCCTTGAGTTCCCATTGGTTGCGGAGCTATCCCTTTCGATGGTTTACCATGAAGTTGTATTTCATCTATCTTAACCACACTCCCCAAAAATTCCATCCCTCGAACTGCTACCTGATCCCTCGTTTCTGTGGGACCCGACCTTGGTACATCTTCAGCAGCTCGATGTTCTTTTCGATTGGACCTGGCAAGATCCAAGTCCCAATGTTTCTCTTGTCCATCACCCAGGATGGTCTTAGGTATGGGTTCTTCTTTTCCAGAACTGTGCAATTGGGTAACATGACCGTGGTGATCTTGTACCCGCAAAACTTTCAAAATTTGTGGATTTTCATCCCAAAAATGAACCCTTTTTGGTTTTGAGTTACCCCTTTTGGATCTATTCCCCCGTTTTAGGATACCCCTAGGTTCTTCTTCTACAGGGTGTTCAACTTGTCCAGGAATGTTCTTCTTCTCCAAAAACGGTAAGACCGACTCCAACTGGAACCGATCCTTGACCACGGATTCAATGACGCGATACGCATCAGCCAGTACTTGCACCAGCCTTCCAATGGCAGTGCTCAGGGCTTCATGCCGGAATTCGGCTAGCTCTGGATATTCTTTGGCCAGACCAACCACCTTTTTCACCACTGATACGCACCGACCAGCGATGACTCGGTAGTTGTCCCATGAGGAAGTCTCCTGGTCTGGTTCTTCTGGATGGTGTTCTTCTCCCAGAGGTTGTTCTTCGCGGCGGTTGGACCCTATTGTTGGTTCCTCATTTGGAACCCCGGAACCTTGGCGATTGACAAACCTCCAGAACCTTTCCCAGTTTGGCTTCACAGCGATGATCTTTGACAGCAAATCGGCCACAAGTTTTTTCCCCGGAAGGTCTTCATTCCGACCATGTTCACCTTCTTCCGGTTGATGTTCTTCAAGACGTGCAATCCCCTTCGTGGATCTTGCCCTTGAAGCGTGCAATTGTTGATCTTGTTTCGGATCCACACTTGGAAATTCGGCGTCCCAGTTTTGTTGATGTTCCAGGCTGATTTTTCTAACGATGAACTCCCCCGAGTTTGGACTTCCAACTTCTTTTGCAGGTGCCTCCCCCGAGCCTTGATCGTCTTGTCCTGAAACTTTTGAAACACAAGTTGAAACTTTTGAACAGACACCGGGCTCCCCCCCTGCTGGTTCATCAGCAGGCTCCTTTTTAAATCTGGAGATTTTGGTGGAAACTTTATTCGCTTCTTCCCGTGTGAAACGTCGGTCGTTCCTCTTTTCCGTGTCCATGCGCTCGATCTCGGTGATAAGAGCCAGGGCGTGATCCCTTCGGACCACTGGACATCCAGACCGCTCCCAGCATTTGATTTTTCCCAGTCTTGGGTGTTTCACCGCACATCCTGCACGGGACCATGTGATGGTGTATCCCAATTCCGCAAGTCCTCTGAGAGGAACTATAGGTTCCACCGGACCTTCCGATAGAAGTGTTCCATTCATGGGATTTTGGTAGAGCTGCGCGGCTCCGTGAGCTAACTCCACAGTGACCTGCGCTGCATTCTTGATCTCGTCGCTGGTACCCTGTCGTAGGGGGTGTGTTGCACCACCATCCAAGAGACCCGTGTCTTCAACTTCGGGATCCCCACCATTCCCCAACGACTTCAGCATTGGCCCCGCGATACCCTTCATGTGGTGGTTCACCTCTTGAACCGCTTGAGCGGCTCGTTCGGGTCCGGGATTGATAGAATTTTTTGGAGTGACCTTTACGGTTTTCGCTTCGCACGGTCCACATTCCGCTCTCTTACCAATGGTATTCGGCATGGGTCCAGTAATGCTTTTCAGGAGATGGTTCACTTCTTGAATCACTTCTTCATTTTCCGGAGTGATTTGCGCGGCAGTTTCCGCCTCATCCAATCCACCTTCAACGCTTTCCGGTGCACCCGCATCTCCTTCTCCTACTGACCCCCCTTTTGGTTCACGTGACTCACTTCTTTTCCCAGCAGCACACTCACGCTTGGAGTGCCCTTTTCCAGAACAGTTGAAACATCGGCCATCTTTGGAGTCCAAGACGGTGTGCACAAACCGGCATCGTTCTGCATATCGGCACCCCTTATCAGTCAACCAGTTGACGCACGCAGTCTTGTGGACCACATTAGCCGCATTAATTGGCAGCTCCGGTTTCTGCCCCCTTCTTCCGGTTGAAGAGCCAGCTGCATCATCTTGTTTTCCTTTTGAACCGCCCTTTGGTGGATTTTCAGATGGATCCGGTCCACTCATAGACTTCACCCCTACCACATTGTTGGGCTTAGTCGTTGGGCCCTGTATTGTGTTCCCCGGTTGACGGATAGCCATTTCACCAGCTTCAGCTTGAAGAAGTTCAGAAAACGTTCTGATCTCTTGCATTCCTGGCCGGAGATCGATGCCCAAATGCTGCCTCACCGAAGACAATCGGTAGGCCGCCTGAGCTCCCCCCAACCCGGCTAATGCATCACTCATTTTTGCGACCACTCCGGCCAAAACCAGAGGATCGGGTAAAACTAATTGAAGTTCTTCGGCACGAACTACCCACCTTCTCCATTTCCGGATGGAGTTGACCATCTCTGCAGCATCATTGGATGGGCCCTTCCAGTCCACCAACATTTGCAACAGAGAAGTTCTTTCCACTTGTCCTCCAGGCTGGAAGACGGTGTACAGCTTGAACATGACTTGACCCGCTGACATGTGTCTGTTCGCCACAAGGTCCTCGTAGATGTCCTTGGGGACGGCTTGAAGCAGCATACCCACCACCCGGTTCTCTGTGCGAGGCCACCCACGGGCCATATCAGGTATCACAGGCGCCATCCGGAGCCTCATAAGTGGATCCGCTTGCAACCAGTGATGGTAAGCATGTTCCACAGCAGTCATAACTACTCCCCACCATTGTGCTGAAGTGTAGCTCACATCCCCGATCATTTGTTGGACCACTGTCAGCCAGTCTCCAAAGTCCCAAGATGTTGCATGTCTGTCAAGCTTCGGCAGATCGACTGACCTTAGTGTTTCACCTGGTACTTCGCCCCCTGCCAGAGGTCCTGCTTGGACTACAGCTTGATGTTGTTGTTGTGGCGGTGCAGCTTGTCCTGGATTTCCTTGATGACCACCTGGGAGACCGGGATTTCCCTGATAACCACCTGGCGGACCAGGTGCTTGTCCGGGATTTCCATACTGCCCTGGCGGTGGACCCCCTGGCCAACCATAACCACCCATAGGTCCGGTGTTTCCTCCCGGAAATGCAAAAACCCCTTGAGGTCGATGATCTTGTCCTGCAGGTGCTCCTCCAACATGGACTTGAGGATTATACCATTGATTAGGTTGGTCACCGATGAAAAAGTGTTTTGTGTTTTCCGTGGCTCCCATGCAAGGAACTCCCATCGGTGGTCTTGACGCCGCTCTCTGCGGCATACCTCCCGGTGGTATTCCAATTAGCCACCCTTGATTCATATACACATCCATCGGCCGAAAACCTTGTTCGACCTTGGGCGCAGGAGGAACATTCCACAACTGACCTCCCGCCTGCATTTGAAGATCTTGATCATGGTGATGTTGAACTCCTGGAACTGGTTGATCTTGCACATGTTGTACCTGGGGTGGAACACCTTGAGGTGGCCCCACAGGAAAACCCTGCTCGACATTCTTCAGCTCCGGCGAGGCGGTTTGATAAGACCTCCCACTTGATTGAGAGCCCTTGTGACCTCCTCCTGCTTCTTGGACCCTTTCTAGGGCACGTCTCTCTTCCCGCGTGGCTAACCAATTTTCTCGATCTTGTTGGATCTCAGTCTTGCCCCGCTGAAGGACTTCCATTACATGTTGTTTCAACTCTTCAAACTTTTCTTTCTCCCTGGCGTCAGCCTGATCAATCAGGTCTTGCGACACTGCGGGATAAGTCGGCTCCTTCACTGGAGTTTGCGGGCTGCTCATTAGAGCTTCCACTCGCTTGGCAGCACTCCAGGGATTCATTTCTTCTACAGCCATAACCCCAGTTACCATCCCAGGATCCACAACTGCAGTTTCCCACTGAGGTGCCAGTCCCGTAGGTGGCACACCAGCACACATTGATTGCTGGGACATCCCAGCTGCTTGCAAACCCTGTGCCTCACCAGTTGCGGTATACACCACATATGCTCCCGCTGGCTGGCAGGCCACAGGTGGACTTGTTGGCGCCGCTGGCACCACTTGTTTGACACGTGCATCTTCAGGAGATTCAACAGGTGAACGTCCCGGTCGCTCCAAAAGAGCAATTGTTTCTACAACAGCAGCCGCACCTCCACCCACTTCAGTTGAGCTTTGGTGTTTTCCACCCTGTCTTTCTTCTCGATTACTCACAACAGGTGGTTCACGAGATCCCTCAGACATCCGGGCAATTGGTGTCTGCGCGATTGGTACTCCCGAAAGAGATAGACTATTCACCCCTGGGGTCAAACCAGACAACAAATCACCATTCCCTTTTCCTCGTACCACTACAAGTCCAGGAGGTTCTTCAGGCGGCAAGGACAATTTGTTCGCCCGCTCCAGCTCGGACCGCCACAACCTGCGCTAGGGCTCCACTTCCCCCAGCACCGGTCAGTGCCATTCCCCTTTCTCCAACTCCCTTTCCCGTCAGTGATCTTCGGGTCGAGTCTGATGATCTTGTGCATGTTTTTTCCCCATGTTCTTTTCCAGGTGTGTTCATCTCTTCCAGAAGCCGATCCAGCTTTTCATCTGCCGTTTCCGCGCGTTCTTCTTCAGCACGAGCAGCCGCCTGACCTTGATGTTCTTGTCGACGACGCTGAGTGAAGTCGCTGCTCGACATGGCTTCAGGGCAGCGTTGGGGTTGGGCTCATAACCCACGGGTTTCAGACTATGACCGAGACCCTTCCCGGAGAACCCCACCAAGAGGCAGATGCTGGCGCACCTTTTCACTCCAAGTTGGGCTCGGTAAATTGAGCCAGTCAGTTGATTGGCCCTTGAGCCAAATTGCAACAGTCGGAGGACGTCTCAACGACTGTGAAAACTTTAAAAAAGACCTTAGTGGGGTTGCAGCGGTACTCTGTGCATGTTTCCCAACCGCAATAATATATACCAAAGAAGTTAAGGAAACCCAGTCACCAGAGCCACATAAATAAGGTCGAGAGCACCTCCGAAGCTCCAGCTCCAGCGCAAGCACCGCGGGCATCGCGGGCACGAGAGCTGGTGGTGGGCTTTTGTTTCTGGACGGTGAGGCAAAAAAACATGGTGATGTATCATCATGTATCATTCGATTTTACATAAACTATAGTGAATATAAGATATTGTAAGGGTAATTATCATATTTGAATCACTAGTGATTATTATAGCCATCAAACTTGGATTCTCGATACCCTCTGGTAAACATACTATGACTTGACATACTATGCATTGTGTATATATATAATACATATTATTTGACAAGTGCGTGCTACATATATTAGTTGGTAGTCAGTAGAGATTATGTATAACTCGCATAACTGACATAAGATAATGCAGGATGGTGCCCCCCAGTGGTGTTTGTTGGTTTATAAACCCCATGAATACTATAGTTATATCTGCCATAAACCATAGTGAACTGGGAGTTATTTGCACCAACTTAGCTAACGAACTGGGGCACCACCTTGATTGGACAAAGGTTGATGGGCATTGATTGGAACTGTTGCGATCAACATCTTATCTTATACACCTTTCGTCCATTTACAGTAATGTCAACCCTGGATTTTGCTAAACCCCGTTTACGGCTGTTGAATTGGGGGAGTACCATAAAAAAGTATCAGATGAAATGACTATTTGATGGGTTTTCCAAAAATGTGGCTTCCCAAGTTCTCATCCGAGGGATGGGGGCCCTTTTCAAAGGGCCCAAAAAAAGTGGCAGCTATGTGGGATGCTGAAAATGACTGGGACCACATCACATATTCTACATATATTAATAATAGCCATATATATATATAGATGTTATACAACCTAGAAAAAGTTTAAAATGGAGTGGAAAAAAGTGGGGAAGGTTTGTTTTTTATTTTGTCGGATGTTTCTAGTTTGCAATGGATGGGCCAACACATGTGTACGCTTTCTTTTGCAGACCAATTCTTTGGTGGGATGAATATTCTAGCTAGTTTGATATTTTTAGTTTGATTTTGGGTGTGTATAAACTAACATAACTATGGAAAATCACCATTTTCAATGGGTAAATCCACTATTTCTATGGTCATTTTCAATAGCTATTTTGACATAACCAGAGGGTAATTGCCTTTGTTCAAACATGGGGTTACCCCCAACATCTACTGGTTTCTCATGATACGGACCTTTGGCATGATGTCACCTATCAAAAGTGCAATTTCGTTTATCATATGCTCTACCATTGTTGATCATCTGTTTCAATGGTTTGGTTTAGTTGGGAAAATCTGAACCGGAAACCATGGTTTTTAGATTTTTACCATGAAATATGGTGGTTTCCTGTGAATTTTCCCAAACAAACCAATCCATTGATTTTTTGTATAAGTCCCATCCCCCAATAGACCATCCCAGAGAGGGCCCCGGAAATGAATAGATCACTATGAGAGGTCATGGTTTCTTGGGAGAAAGGGATTTGTTTCAAGGATCCAACAAGAAAGGGCCGACCAGGAGTCAAAACCCTGGCACCCAGTTGATCTCAGATGGTACCCTAAAAATCCCTAAATCATAGATGGTTAATGGATGTGTGTTCCCCCAGTCATATCCAGTCATACGGTAATAATCCCCAAATGTCAGAGTTTCTGTGGTTCTGCGGTTTTACCCTCGATTTCCCGATTAAATCGCCCTCATTTTCTGTTTGTCTAGGTCCCCATGCTGCATGGTTACATGCATTCCCATTTCCAGCGGATGAATTCCCGCTTTTACCTCTGAAAGCTGCATGTTTGATGCTACCCTACCCTTCTACCCTTCCAGAGGTTCAAGGATGTTTAAGGCATCATTTACCATCATTTACCATCATGGCCCCCCAGATGAATGGTAGATATATGTAGATATCATGGGTTTCAATCCCTTCCCCCAATGGCATCCTTTGGGCCCAATCATCTTCCAAGCAAGCCCTCCAGGTTTGGTCGGTGCCAAACGGCGCCCTCGAACTCTTGACAACGAAGTCCAAATCATTACCCGAACGAAAAGCTTGCGCGGAAGCATTGTGCGACTCAGCAAATTGCCGAGGCCTCCTGGCGAACCGGAGCAAAATCGTGTGTGTTTTTGTTGGGAGATATTTGGATATACTCAATCATTCAGCATTTGAATGAAATTCCAACTTGGAGATATTTGGATACTAAATCCCTCCATATTAAATCCCATTTGATATGATCAAATCCCCGGAGATATTTGGAGCATTAAAAAATGCTGGGATTTTGGAGCGGATGGGTAGCCGCTTAGCCGCTGCCGAGGTCGCCGCGATCGAAGGTGTCCTCGTCGAGTCAGCAACCAGCTCCAGGCTCCTCCAAGTAGATCTCCGGTGAAGGCCAGGGCGCTTCCTTGATTGAGAAGGCCATGAGAGAATTGGTGATTACTAATGATAAATGATTATTAATGATTATTAATGATTATTAATGGTTATTAATGGTTATTAATGATTATTAATGATTATTAATGGTTATTAATGGTTATTAATGGTTATTAACGGTTATTAATGATTATTAATTGTTATTAATGGTTATTAATGGTTATTCATTGTTGTTAATGGTTATTAATTGTTATTAGTGGTTATTTATTGTTATTAATGGTTATTAATGATTATTAATTGTTATTAATGGTTATTAATGGTTATTAATGATTATTAATGGTTATTAATGGTTATTAATGGTTATTAACGGTTATTAATGATTATTAATTGTTATTAATGGTTATTAATGGTTATTCATTGTTGTTAATGGTTATTAATTGTTATTAGTGGTTATTTATTGTTATTAATGGTTATTAATGATTATTAATTGTTATTAATGGTTATTAATGGTTATTAATGATTATTAATGGTTATTAATGGTTATTAATGGTTATTAACGGTTATTAATGATTATTAATTGTTATTAATGGTTATTAATGGTTATTCATTGTTGTTAATGGTTATTAATTGTTATTAGTGGTTATTTATTGTTATTAATGGTTATTAATGATTATTAATTGTTATTAATGGTTATTAATGGTTATTAATGATTATTAATGGTTATTAATGGTTATTAATGGTTATTAACGGTTATTAATGATTATTAATTGTTATTAATGGTTATTAATGGTTATTCATTGTTGTTAATGGTTATTAATTGTTATTAGTGGTTATTTATTGTTATTAATGGTTATTAATGATTATTAATTGTTATTAATGGTTATTAATGGTTATTAATGATTATTAATGGTTATTAATGGTTATTAATGGTTATTGTTATTAATGATTATTAATTGTTATTAATGGTTATTAATGGTTATTCATTGTTATTAATGGTTATTCATTGTTATTAATGGTTATTTATTGTTATTAATGGCTATTAATTGTTATTAATGGTTATTAATGGTTATTAGTGGTTATTAGTTGTTATTAATGGCTATTAATTGTTATTAATGGTTATTAATGGTTATTTATTGTTATTTATTGTTATTAATTGTCATTAATGGCTATTAATTGTTATTAATGGTTATTAATGGTTATTAATGATTATTAATTGTTATTAATGGCTATTCTTGTTTTTAATGGTTATTAATGGTTATTAATGATGTTTAATGGTTATTAATGGTTGTTAATGGTTATTAAAGGTTACTAATTGTTATTAATGGTTATTAATGGTTATGAAAGGTTACTAATGGATATTAATGGTTATTAATGGTTATTAATGATTGTTAATTGTTATTAATGGCTATTAATTGTTATTAATGACTATTAATTGTTATTAATGGCTATTAATTGTTATTAATGGCTATTAATTGTTATTAATGGTTATTAATGGTTATTCATTGTTATTAATGGTTATTAATTGTAATTAATGGTTATTTATTGTTATTAATGATTATTAATGGTTATTAATGGTTATCAATGGTTATTAATGGTTATTAATGGTTATTACTGGTTAGTACTGGTTATTAATTGTTATTAATGGTTATTAATTGTTATTAATGGCTATTAATTGTTATTAATGGTTATTAATGGTTATTAATGATTATTAATTGTTATTAATGGCTATTATCTGTTTTTACTGGTTATTAATGGTTATTAATGATTATTAATGGTTATTAATGGCTATTAATTGTTATTAATGGCTATTAATTGTTATTAATGGTTATTAGTGGTTATTAATGGTTATGAAAGGTTACTAATGGTTATTAATGGTTATTAATGGGTATTAATTGTTATTAATGGCTATTAATTGTTATTAATGGTTATTAATTGTTATTAATGGTTATTAATTGTTATTAATGGCTATTAATTGTTATTAATTGTTATTAATGGTTGTTAATTGTTGTTAATTGTTATGAAAGGTTATTAATGGTTATTCATTGTTATTAATGGTTATTAACGGTTCTTAATGGTTATTAATTGTTTTTAATTTTTATAAATTGTTATTGATTGTTATTAATTGTTATTAATGGCTATTAATGGTTATGAATGGTTATTAATGGCTATTAATTATTATTAATTGCTATTAATGGTTATTAATGGTTATTAACTGTTATTAATTGTTATTAATGGTTATTAATGGTTATTAATTGTTATTAATGGCTATTAATTGTTATTAATGGTTATTAATGGTTATTAATTGTTATTAATTGTTATTACTGGTTATTAATGGTTATTAATTGTTATTAATGGCTATTAATGGCTATTAATGGTCATTCATAGTTACTAATCGTTATTAATGGTTATTAATTGTTATTGATTGTTATTAATGGTTATTAATGGTTATTAATTGTCAGCAATGGTTATTGATGGTTATTAATGGTTATTAATTGTTATTGATTGTTATTAGTGGTTATTAATGGTTATTAATTGTCAGCAATGGTTATTAATGGTTATTAATGGTTATTAATGACTATTAATGCTTATTAATGGTTATTCATGGTTATTAATGGTTATGAATGGTTTTTACTCGTTCTTACTTTATGATTTAATAATAACTCGTTTATAATTGACATTAATAATAACCATTGATGGGTATACCATTGATTTTTATCCGTCTTGAATGTAGAAAAGATTAAGTTTTCACTGCATAATTCCATGGAATTCTTCAGGTGTCCAATTTTGGATGGCTGTTGTGACCTCCATCAAGGGCTGTGGGCGCGTCATGCCTTCTGCCTTCCACCTTTGTGGCCATGCAACAGCATACCTGGGTTTGTTTAAGGTGATTTGTTATTTTCCCAATGGAAAATCCACCATACGCCTTAAGCAAATCCAAGCATAGAAGAGAACCTGCATACAGGTTCCGATGCCGCTTCCCACCCTCAGTGCAAACATACGCAGAGAAAACAAATGAAAGCTATGCAGAGAAAGTTTGATCTACATTGATTGGGGAAATGATTCAAATTTCATTCGCGCATGTTTGACATTGTCCTCCGTCAGTAAAGTCCCCACATGTTCTGGTCAGTCATGGAGGGGTAATCAAGCAGCATCCTGCATGTTTGGTCATTTTTTTCGAGTGGATGCGAAACGCCAATAGTTTGTTGGTCTGCGTAGCCAATGAAGAGTTTGCATTGAATGTGGCAATTATGCCTTTTGGGATGGTCAGGATGGTCGTCAACAAAAGGGCATCTGATGTTCATTGCTTCTGTCACCTGTGATGTTGCCACAGCCAAGCCAAGCTTGAGGGTCATATGGGTCATATTTCAAGCTGTGGACAGAGCGAAGTGATGAATGTCTTGCAAGCAGTGGTGCTTCTTCCGAGCACTTCTGGTGAAAAAGTTTGAAGGTCGACGGTCTCTCCATCACCGTTATCGACATGTTTCACGGGTCGACGGTCTCTCCATCACCGTTATCGACATGTTTCACGCTGCGGGGCTTAGCTGTCCCGCAAGGGTGCTTCGTCACAGCTGCATTGTACAGAACACTCTTCGGAGGATGGGTCAAACGTGGTCAAGCCATGTTGCGGACATGGATAAAATATGAACATCCACCTGCCATCGTGACATCCCATCTATTGTGATGTTCACCATGTTCACTAGGCCTAGCTTTTGATCCACAGCACTTGGATATTTCTCGCAAATCTCAACCTGCTAAGAGTCAGTCGAGTTGCTTGGGTGAAAAGCTGCGGCACGTTCCGGCATTTCTCCCAGTGGTTTTGCAGAAAAGCCGGAAAGATCCAGATGTTTTTCGGTATATCCATAGTTCCAAGGTGACTGGAGCCACCTTCAATGGATGCTGCCCCTAAAGATGAGCGAAGTTGATCCGTTCAGGCTTTCGCAAAGAAGTTGGTCCTGGACACAGAAGCAGAAGTCTTGCAGAAGATTCGGGTCCGGGCTGCAGCTTTTCCCGCTTCGGAAGTGGGGTTATCTACGTTCCCAAAAAATATACCTGGGCCTGAAAATGGGGTCCTCCCAAAAAAAATGATATTGCAATGGTGAAACTGATGATGTCCACGAAATCGGGACTGGGAAGCAGGAAAGTCTCAAACTCTTTGGTACGGTATATCAAGCATCATCGAAGGGGTTAGAGAGCCGCATTTCTAATGGGAGAAATAATAAGAATATGAGAATGGTATAACAATACCAACAGTCATGATAATGCCAATACTAAGAATCACAATGATGACAATCAGCTTTATGATGGTTGTACATTGTACTATCATATTAATTTCACTATATTAACAACAACAACAATTATGATGATAATGCTGAGAATAATAGCAGTAATGTTTTATCATGCTTAATCACGGTTAATGCTTAAGAATGATTATAGTAATTCCAAAACAGATAGAAGTTGGTGAACCAACCGTCTCCAATTTTTCGTACTGAAATTTCTTCTGTTCTGCATCCTTTCGGGGATTGCGAAAGCTGCCAGGAAGAGCTCAACTTGGTGAAAGGGAACTTGGTCACGTCTGCTTTGGCATGTTTTTTTGCTCTGGCGCAAACTGTGTGTGTGGAAAATCTGAAAGTGCTGGGCTGGTTGATGATGCTGTCATTCTCAACCCATGAGCAAAAACAACACTTTTTTGGTCAAGTGAGTCGTTGGGATCGTGCAACGAAATTGCTTTGGGGTTTTGAAGTTTGAACGAAGTTGCTGAGCTCATGGGGTTCACAATTCAATCACTGGTGATTCACTGGTTGCAGGTATCAGAAGTATGCTGCGTTGCTGTGAACTGAGAAATGTCGATCCAAAATCCAAAAAATCCTCAAGTCGGGGTCAACTGCCGGGGCAGCAAGATGCCCCATAGATTCCATAGATCAGCCCCATCAATTTATGCCCCCTAATTTTTCCAATCATATCCCATGACGGATCCATGGTGCTGGTATATTAATGCTAACATCACTGGGGTATATTGATGGGATCCATGGCACACCATATATGGCAGCACCATGAATCACCGGTGTTCCGAGGCCGAGCATGGAAAATGCCAGCCTTTTCTACGGCTTTGGGGACGATTCCAAGGCGAAAAAACATCCGAAATGGTGGATTTACCCATGAAAAATGATGATGACCATAGTTATGATTGAACATTGCCATAGAATGCCATAGAAATAGTGGATTGACCCATGGTAATAATAGCATGGTGATTTTTCCCATCCGTTGTTGTAAACGTTTACCAGGCCGGGTATATGTTCAGTGATTCAAAGTGAATGAGTAGCAGCATGAAGCATTTTTCGAAATGGGGAGAGAACTGATATGACCATTCTTGGCTGGTGGTTTCAGATGTTTTTATATGTTCATAAATTTCCCCCAGATATGAGAATTCTTGATCCTTGACTTGGAAATTTCCAACAGGGGGTGGCTCAAAGCCATATAGTTGAATAGCAATCATAGAGAGTCAAGCATTTTTATTACAGATTGCAGTAAATCCGCGTAATTGCTGCTTAAAATCCAGCAAAATCCCGTGCTGGAAAAAGTTCCAGTACTTCTGCATCGTTCACTGCCCCATCATGTACCCTGTAATTTGGTATCGCAAAAGCCAATTGTAAAACATAATGATCTATGTGTGTATCTATTTATATATATATATATACACCTTAATATTTAACTATACGTACATCTACATACTCATATATATATATATATTGATATTAAACTTTGCATGTATGTATCTATGTGTATATATATATACATACATGGGTTAGATACTTGTATATAGAATATATGAATATGTCTACCTGTATACATATGTAAATATATATCATATATCTATATATGGTACTCCCCACCCCCCAAAAAAAAACACTGCCATTTTATAGATTGGTATAGCATTAAAGAAGTGGGGGTGTAGCATAACATAGGCGTCTAGGCGTTGGTCTTCTCAGCACTCCTTTTGTCGTTGAACTTTAAAAGGATTGCTACATTCAATGGATTGGTTTAAGGGAAAATTGTAACCGGAAACCATAGATTTTCCCATTCAACATGGGACTTAAACTTGTAAATGTTCCCTTAAACCAATCCATTGCTACATGTTTTGAGGAAAATGTGTATGGCACCTGTACAGTTATTTTAAGGAAAGGCTTAACTTCACTATTGTTGCACACTTGCCACTGATTTTCCGCCCCTCATTGTAAAGGGGATATTGCACAAAATGATGCCACACATTTTTGAAGGAATACGGTACTCTTTCAAAAAGAGCATTGTACTCCCAAACGGATTCTACTTTGAAATAAAACCGCATTTTCTTGAGAGAATGTTGCACTGGTTTCAAAGAGATGCTGGACTTTTTGAAGGAGGTGTTCCACGTAGTGACACAACGTTTTCTGCAAGGAATCCCGTCCTCAAGAAGAAAACATTTGAAATAGGGCTGAAATTCACTGGAACGTGCTGCCCTTTGTAATGTGTGTTTTTTGCATGTGTTGATGGTCTCTTTAAATGCAATATCGCACTCCTGTGAAAGATATTGGCAGAAACTGCACAGTCTTTCAAATCAGTGCAGTTTGTCTTCCAAAATACCCAACACGTCTTTAAAAGAATAGCAACCATGCAGTTTCATATACGCATGTGCCCGTACTTTTACATGATACTTGGTTTTCCTTGGAGGGAAACTAGTTTCTTTCAAAACGAGCACTGCACGCGTTGAATGAAATTATTTTCAAGGAGTACCATGCTGTTTTTTTTACGAGTACTTCCTAATCACATACATTAAGAGTACAAAACCATCAAAAAGAATGTAGACTTTTAGAGGGTAGCATATATACATATATACACATATGTGTGTGTTTACATATCATGTGTACATGTATATACATATATTTATTTACATGTGTATACATGTATTTATACATGTATATATGTATATATTTATGTATATACATACATTTATTGATATCCTGTGACTTGATATCTCATAAAATCTGAACAAAAAAAAGGGCGAACATCCCAACCCTAAGACATTCCCTCGCTAGGTGTTGGTGGAGACTCCCTCCTTGACAGCGTCAGTTCAAGCACCGCAAGTGGCTCCCGCTCCAGCTGTGCCAGCTGTTCCAGCTCCACGAATGCTGTCAGATAGAGGAGCTTTGGGGCACCGAGAATGGTACAAAAACCCATGGTTTTGGTGGTGAAATAGTGATTTGATGCGGATTTAATGGATAGTTTATGCTGATTTAATGGTGATTTAATGGTGATGTAATGAATTGTTCATGGGTTTTTGATGGATATTCAATTGATCGTTAATGGATACCCGGGGTAAATATACAAAAGATGTGGTGTCACCTGATGCGAAAGCGGAAAATGATCTACAAATGGTGGCTTTTTAGAGCTGTGTTTGTTTGGAGGTAGGTACGTAATGGATATGTCCTGCTGAAAATGAATATTGTTCCTTATATATCCCATCATATGCCAGTTTTTGGAAAATTACGTTCTATTGTTGATTATGTTTCCCCCTTCTATAACATAGATTTCATATTGCTTAAGAATTTCTTAGATAATGCATGACACAATGGATATTTTTTGGTTGATCATCATGGGATAGAATGAAATATGAACCAACAATGAGTATCATGTACTGTTGATTGGTTTCGCAACTTCTGGTTTTAAAAAACCCAAGATATCCCAAATTATTGCCATGTAAATGGCGACAACATGTTTTAACCAACAAGAAATTGGATAAGTCGGGTTTACATGGTATACACGCCGTCGCAGTCGGATTGAACATATTCCATATGGGCACCAGTTCTAGATTCTATATGCCAATAAACCATACGGGATATTGCAGTAATTGTACTTATCCCAATTTGAAACCTAAACTCGGAAAACACGTCCGATGGTCAATTGACATCATAGAGATTCTAGCATATGTAAAGAAAAAAACACTTATATGGTGAGTATCCAACAGAAAGTGGGATTGACCCATTCAAAAAACGGATGGAAAGTTCTGGTGTGCGTCTGGGTGATCCATGATGAAAAAGCTAAATTAGTGACAGCTAACCAGAAATTATTAATCCCATTATTAATCCCATTATTAATCCCATTATTAATCCCGTCATTAACCATTCTTAAGCGGTTCCAAACCACCAACCAGATGTTCTGTGAAGCGGATTTCAGGGTGACGACCCATAGTGACGACCCATCGCCGCTTTTTGTGTGGGTTTTTTCCAGGAGATGGAAGACAGCGGCCGTGAGCTTTAAGAAAGACGCTGGCCATCTGGTTGGTGGTGACTGGAACATTATGATGGTTAATAATGGTTAATGATGGCGAACATGATGGCGAACATGATGGTTAATGATGGGATTAATAATGGGATTATCTGCTTGGTGATTTGGAACCTGATTTTTATGACTTATCTTGGGAATAATGATCCCAACTGACCTTCATATTTTTCAGAGGGGTAGGTATACCACCAACCAGCTATGCTTGTGCCGTTTCAGCTGAGTGTTGACCAATCGTGAAATCTGCTGATATGGCAATGGGAAGTAACAATTCGCATCTATATTGTGGGAAACCCTTAAATGTCCTATATTAAAACTATCCCCAAAATGTTCAAAATGGTAGTTGTTTGTGGCGTTGGGTGCACACCACCTTGCAAGAAATTGGACATTCTGCTTGTTGTGGCCGTGCCACGACTGCCACGATACCCAGTTTGGGATGTCGCAGTTGGCTCGAGAAATCTGTGGAAAGAGCGACATCGTCTCACAGATGGTCCCCAGTCAACCGAAGATCTTGGTGTCCTTTCCAGTTCACTTCGAAAAAACACAGAGTTTCTCTTAGCAGTCTCAAACATTCAGAGTTTTCTGATGACTATGCGGTAGTTTGTTCGACATCCCGCGATGCTTCCATGTTTCTGGCATCGACCAGTCGCCATGCCCTCAGAGCCACACGAAACGCGTAGCACCCCCAACCGGAGCCGCGGCACATACCATCTGGTTATTTAACATAGCCATTGAAAATCACCATTTTTAATAGGTAAACCATCTATAAATGGGTCATTTTCCATGGCTATGTTAAATAACCAGAGGGTAAATCGCGTTGCGCTTCAGGTTCAGAATGTCGCCCATCAAGCAGACTGCCGGAGCCCTCGGGCATCTTCTGGTGACATGCGAAACGGGATCAGGTCGAATGATCAAAAGGCCGTTTTGAAGCTGTTGGTGAAACCCGGGAAAAGCCAGTTGTGTATAGTTGAGATCTGAATAGTCTGAATAGTCAAGATCCATCAAAATTCCATGAGATTTTAGGTATTGTATACCATGTTTTACCATATCATATCTCCATTTATAGTATAGTTTATAGATGAATTTCCAATTTAAGTCCGATTCTTCCACTCCTCGCAACCCTTAGCTCAGCGCGTCTGAGGTCCGACAGTTGAAGCCTGGGCCTCGGAATTCCAAAAATGGGATGGAGGACCACTACTTCACTGCGGATAACCATAAGAAATATTGAGTGTATCATACTTGAAAGAAATGGAGATTTACCGTACCCATTCTTAGTCAGCTCAGTTATCATAATTTTCGGAATATTATGGATATTTGGGTTTAATTCATGTTCATATGGGGTATAATGTTGATAAAGCAATACTATTGATATGATGAACAATAGTGATAAAGCAATGATAAACCACCCATATGTTGATGGTTGGAATCCCACCAAAAAATGTAAAATTGGATGATGGATCCTATTTCAATGGATTGGTTTTGGTGGGAAAATTGTAACCGGAAACCATAGATGTTCCCATAATATATGGGGCTTAAACCTGTAAATTTTCCCTTAAACCAATCCACTGTCTGTCCAGGCTTCATGTTCGACTTCACGCGCCTGGACCCGGCGAACGATTTGCGGTTTGACGCTCAGTTTCGCCGAAAGCTCAATTCATAGAGCGTTTGAAAAAAACAATATAGTATACATATAGTTATAATAGTATAGCATAGTATAGTTATGATCAATATACATATATATATATAATTATATACACATGTGTTTTCATAATTATACTTACTGTAAGTAAAATATTCAGATTAAACCACTCGTCCAATCTCAGAAAGTTGTCCGGAGTTTCGTCCAGGTTTTGGGATCCCATGAAGCACTTGGCTGTTGGAATCCCACCTCCGGACTACACTTGGAGTGGAAAGGGACTGCCTGGGCACCTCCGCCACGGATGATTTGTGCGATGACATGTGGGATCTGGGATGAATAGGAAGCTCATGGGGAAAATCGATGGTTTGAATGGGACACTCAGAAAATCATGGGAAAATAGAGAATAAATGGATGTTGGAAATGGAAATGTGAGAAATTCGGGCAAATTTTTCCGGCAGGCCATGCTTGATTACTGGCTTTTTTCGCACCTTTTGCCACGCCAGGAAACCCCAGATCCCATTTCCATTTCACCCTGCGCACGCGTGGAGTTCAAGTTCGTCAGGGTTTGGTCCATGCCTCGGAACCTCGGAACCTCGGAGCCTCGGAACCTCGGAGCCTCGGAACCTCGACGTCAGCAGTTTTTGCTGCTCAGGTTGGGTGACATCGAATGGGAGAGTGGTCCAAATCGGGCCGGAGCCCCTGGTGATGCCATGTGATGCCCATGTTTTGGCGATGATCCAAAAACAGAGACGAAGATGATGCAGGCGCAGATGAAGAATGGTTTGATGATGGTTCCAAATGGTTCCAAATCTGTGGAATTTTGAGTGGCATGTTGCTGGTACTGTATCTGATTGGTGGTTTGGAACCTGATTTTTATGTTTCCATTCAGTTGGGAATTTAATCATCCCAACCTGACGTTCACTCCATCATTTTTCAGAGGGGTAGGTAGGTATACCACCAACCAGGTATGTTCATATATCCCATCATTAATCACCATATATAACCACTATGATTGGTATTATAACCACTTTTTTTTGTATAATCCCAACCAGTTGATCATTAGATTATGATTAACCAGCATTAACCACCAACCAGATGCGACCATGGCTCGCATTGATTCTCTGAGGTCACGGAGTTTCCAAACTTCAAAGGCGATTTGTGTCTTCAGGCGGAAAAAATGGTACCTGGCTGGCGGTTTGAAAAACCCGGCCTGGTAAACATAGAAAACGCGAACTGGAAAATGGTGATTTATAGTGAACTTACCCATTTTTAATGGTGATTTATAGTGGATTTACCCATTAATTAATAGCATGGTGATTTTCCAGTTCGCAAACTGTTAGTTTACCAGGCCGGGTAATGGTTGATACAGATGGTGTTTTCCAAGACAATGGGTGACCAATGGCATTCTTTTCTGATTCCCCAGGTCAATGATTGAAGGTAGCTGAACTATTTTGCCTGTGGACCTACCATTTTTCTAGTTACCCTCCGGTTTTTACGCGGCAGAAAATCCCCATAAAAATGGATGATTCTTCTATTAAAAAACCTTCATTGGGCCTGGGGATTTCCCCTCTTTGATTCCTGGGATGTCTTCCAGGGAATCTTCAATGGTGAATCCATCCTTCAACCCAACGACTCTGATGTCGAGGCCTTTCCCGTTTGTGTTGCGTGGCGTGGATGGTCAAAATCACATATCCAGAGGTATCCAGAGGCTTAGAGGTTTGTTTAGCAGTTTCAAACCATCATAATGACGATCCATGAGATGTTAAGACTGTTAAAGAGGTGTTTCTCATGGATAGTTATATTTAAATATATTTAATATATAGCCTTAGATTCTGAAGCTGGGTTTGTCCGAAAATTGGCTACCCATGGCTACCGATTCTCATCATTTCCCTAGTAAAATGGCTATGACTGTGGGTACCGGTATCCCCTATTTTTAGATGAAGCCACACGAACAGCGATGAAGCCACCTCGCAGGTAGAGCAGAACACCTCTGAAGGGGAAAGCATCCATCACGAGGAGGCGACGAATCATCGGACGAGTTGCTGATCCATTGCGGTATCACCATCTCTCAAAAAAATGATGGATGTTACTCGAAGTTGGGAAAATCCATGCTTTTAAAGTGAGAAATTGATGTTTAATTGATGTTCTATGTGGCTTCCCCAAAACAGTGTGGCCTTCTTAAGGCCGGCTGTTCTTTCAAGGTGGTCTCAGAGATCGTGTACAGAGACCTGGCGAAGAACAGAGATCTTACTTTTGAGATTCTGACAGAGAGATTCTGTGGAGATATCTTATAGACACCTTGTACACATAGCCTTACAAAGGGATCTTGCACAGATCTCTCATACGATCTTCGACATCTTCACAAAGGGAGCTTGCAGAATCGAACCTGGTATCTCGGTATCTCTTCTTCATGTTCCTTGCAACACTGTTTGGGGTCTCCTGCCGAGATAATGCGGGAATTACTGAGTCAGGAAGAGCAAGAACTGCAACTTGGAAACCATGAGGAACAGATTATCTATAACATCCAGCAGGCACATTTCCAACAATTTCGGGGCCTTCCCATAGATGAACAAAAACAGGCACAAACTAGAGGATGACAAAAATCGTTATATGCGAAATCCTGAATTTTCCCATTCATTTCCCCCATCTTTCCCTACTTTGACCCTGCCCAAAATGGCTGTTGCAGGATGAGTTTTGGAAGCGGCACTACGAAGAGACTCTGTCTGTGCTCATGGTCGGGGGCTCTGCCTCAGGTGCTGCAGTTCAACCTACAGAGACAAATATCCATAGGGCTTCTGAATGAAACATCCATTTTTATATTGTTTTACTATGTTGAATCCTATCCTAGAAATATACATTTTTTGAGTGATGTGATTTTTTCAAATATCTAAACATGTTGGGGATCTACAGAAAGCGGTTCGGTCTACATATGTCTACATTATGGGTTGTTCGATGAATCGCAAAAACTCACCTGACTGAGTGTTTCAAGGCAGGTTGGGCATTGTTCAAAATCCCAAAATATCATTCCCTGAAATCCTGGTTGGTTAAGAACGGCATTCCCCGTTCTTGGTTTGTGAATTAATCCCCAATCTAAGGCTAGTAATATGTAAAATCCACAAACTCATCATCAACCAGAGGTAGGTTTAGCAGCCACTGCTCAGTTGATTCGCAACGAGGCATTGCAAAAAGACATGTCCAGTCGGCAAGAGGAGTTGTCTGCGATGCAATCCGCAGCACCGTTGGATTTTGGATGGGAAAATGCGGTCTTTCAATTCAATGATGGAAAATTTGTTTTTCATGAATATGATAAGCATCAATGACCGTTGATCATCATTGATAATCATAACTTGTGTTTATTCAATGATGGGAATGTGTCAAAATGATAATCGTTAGATGTCATTGGTGGTTAATCACCATTAACCCATGACAAAAAGGCCATTGACAATGACATAATGTATGTTTGTTGATGTTGATATTGTTTGTTGCCTATCAAACCACATAATGATAATATCATTATATGTTTGTTGATGTTGATAATGACATTATTGCTAACCATTAGCAACATTAAAGGTTTGATTTTGTGGTGTGTAGTGATGATCGTTTGAGCATCTCGAGCATTTTGCTCGGCAGGAGCAAGAAAGACGAAGGGCACAACATCAGCAGGCGGCGAACACGTGAAGGAAAACTGGAAGAGGAAGAAACAACATCAGTAAAAATCAGAGAAAAAAAATAGCCATGGCATGTTATCGTGAAAAAGGTGTCCATGATCTTTCATTAAAAATAAAAAAACTATGTGGGTGTGTCTGAAAATAGTGTACCCCTAAACCCAATGGTTAATGATCATTATCCCTATTAAATGGCTATTTCATTGGGAATATACCCTATTTTCAGACAAACTCATGTAACTATGCCATGATATTCCAGTAAATCACCCAGATAGCCATGGAAAATTTGGGACTTCAGGTGGTGAACGAGCTTCGGCAACAGATCCGCGCGGCGGCAAACGAGGCGAAGGGTGCTGGATTTCTATGGGGGGGTTCCATGTCGGAAAATGGGGGTACCGGCCTGGTAAACCAACAGTTTGCTATGGAAAATCCACTATTTTTTATGGGAAAATCCACTATAAATGTGGTATTTTCAATAGCTATGTGACAAATTACCAGAGGGTACCCCAAGCGAGCATTGGATGGTTTATAAATGTTTATGGAAAATCCGAAAATAACATGATTCATTCATAATAACCATTAGTTATTAACCATTATTAATGCCATCAAGCATGATCATCTGTGGATGAGAACTTCGGGGGTACCCATAGGACCCCAATCCTCTGTGGGTTATTTTTTTTTGCCTCTTTATCTACTCAATGGCCATGACTCAGGAACCGATTTATTGGAGGTACCTACCACATATCAGGCCTATGTAAGGGAATATCCCCACAAAATATGGCCTTATATGGTACAGTACCTCCATTTCCCTCTTTATCTACCCAGTTGCCCCCCCCTTGTACCTGGGGTGTTGGCAGCAACCTTGTTAATGTTTTTAATGGATGTGTTTAATGGTAAACATGATAATCATGATTAAGCAACAAGAATGATATTGATAATATTAAAGGGATAGGATTAATGGACGTTCCGGTTGTTGAATGGATGTGTATTGGAAGTCTGTTTTCGACGAGTCACGCATTTTTTTCTTGTCTCTGTTTGGAAAAATCTGGAATCATATGGCTATGTTAGTCTTTGAAACTATTTTCACATCACGAGCGTATCGCGTATCCGGTGCATTGTTTTCTCTGCGTCTCTGCTTCACATCTTCGGTCCATGACTTGGATGGGGAGTATCCCAATGAGGAAACCTCCATGGATGTTCTGTCATTAAATCACCATGAAATCCAGCATGAAATCACCAGCCAGACCTCCCTAAAAAAATCAGCCAGCTCCAGGAGGGACTCGAGAAGGAGCTGCATTTGCAAAGCAATCTGGCTCCTGATACCGGAGCAATTCCGTCCGGTCCTCAACCAAGCGAGCCATGGATCGAATTTTTGGATCCAAAAAATAGCGAAAAAAATCACATCGTCTCGCATATCCGACATGTTCTTTTTTTTTAAGTAGTCAATGAGTAATCTGTGTATGTTCATTCTATTCTTGGTTTTATGGGGGGTAACTCTCCAGAAAGTGGCTTCCATCTTGCTAAGTTAGTCTACTGGAGGGTGTCCAACATCGATTTTTTCCAATGACATTCCCATTCTTCTTGGTCTTGTTGGTTTCATAGGGGTAACTCAACTGAGTAACTGATATCATGATTTCTGCTACTCATGATATCATTATGCAGTAGAAATACATATAATATCAAATACATTCCCAGTATATCCCCATGATATCATTCCCACTATTATTGTTGGTTTGATAGAGAATAATATAACCATTATGTTCCCATGAGATTCCCATTTATTATTATTGACATTCTCTGTAATGGTGATCTTATTCTCTACAAATGGTATTCTCGCTATGACTGGTGATGTAAGGGCTGATTTATATTCCCATCAACTCCCAAAATGAATCCCATTAAAGTCCATTAAAATCCATCAAATACCCAGGTGTTGATGGTTAAACATTCATGCCCCCATATATCAGCATTTACTCCCCATTATATCATCATATTCTTGGTTTTATAGAGAAGAATATAACTATAACTGGTTGGTGGTTTGGAACATTTTTTTATTTGTTTCCATATATTGGGAATGTCATCATCCCAACTGACGAACTCCATCATTTTTTAGAGTGGTAGGTATACCACCAACCAGATGATGTTCCCATTCCCATGATATTCTCGTTATATTCCCATTGATGCCTTTCCCATGAACTCCCCATCAGATCATCATATCACAAGGACGACGTCGGACGACGTCGGACGACGTCGCGAGGTCCCCTTCCTTCACTTCTCCCGGGTCCCTGCAATCGACTCCTGCGAAATCCGTTGGAAACTCAGCAACACGCTGAAGCAACACGCGCGGCACCGCGCAGTTGGGCCTCAGATGAGCTATGAAATCGTAGCTATTAATGGCTATATCACAGCTATATCATGGCCAATATAATGAGTAGAAAAAGTGGCTTTTCTCATTGGTATAAAATGCAATTACCATTCCAGGTAATTACGGATTTATTGGAGGTACCTACCGTGTATAAGACCTATGCAAGGGCTATGTAAGGGGAGATGCCCCAAGAGTATGGCTTGGGTACAGTAAACGTCCATTTTGCTCCTGAAAAGTCCATTAAGTGTCCGAAAAATTTGGTGGATCACATTTTTTGTGCCACTTGAAGAATCTGTGAACATGGATCGTCAACCAGGGGATTCTGAGTTTTCAAGTTAGTTCTGATTGGGAAACTGATGTTCATCCACTCGTTTTCATGGTGTTCATATGCTTTCATTGTCCCAATGAAAACTTTAAACGTTCCATCCCAGTCTAAACGCATGGGGATTGTTGAGCGACTCACGACGCGGGCGGGTAACCGTAACCTGAGGTTGGCAAGAGCTCGACGTCCAGCATGAGGATGAAGAAACTGGATATGGGGATGGCTCAAAATCTGTTTGTTTGTTCCCAATAAAATTTGAATTTGAACATCCATGAGCAATAGCTATTTTGGAGGGTACCACTGCATCAATGTCACTTCCCAATAGCAACGGTGGCGCCATCCTGAAGGAGGAATCCTAGCTTGCACTTCAAGAGTCAGCGCAGAAGCCTCAGAAACCCACGGACACACGACGGTTGACTTGGATCTTGACGCTACCAATATCTTCCAATTGGCGGTTGCTTCACCAAACTGTACCCAAAATAGTTCCAAATTGCTGGGATTCATGGAGGTTCATTCCCCCAATTTTTATTGAAAATGGAAGGTTTTGAAAACAATATTCAATTAGCTGGTTGGTGGTTTGGAACATTTTTTCCATATATTGGGAATAATCATCCCAACTGACGAACTCCATCATTTTTCAGAGGGGTAGGTATACCACCGACCAGATGGACCAGATTAGACATTCTGTTTTTCTTGCCATTTGAGGCATGGATTTCCAGGGCAAGAGTTCCCAAGGCAGCATGGGAAAAAAGGCCATGAAAAGTGCTGATGAGATCGTAAACCGGTAAACCCAATAAGAAGCCAAAGCCAACAATGGAGTGTAATGGGGATGTATCGGGAATGTAGGGAGAATATATATATATATAGCTAACTAGTTGGTAAATAGATTTATGTGGTAAATCCAAAAATAAACCATCCCAGTCATAGAGGTTTGTGAAATTGGCTTGTTTCCCCTATTTTCCTGGGATGATTTAAAATGACCCTTTTTATGGTTGGTTAGCGGGACAGTTTATTACCCTCTGGTAAACGAACATAGCTATTGACAATGGCCATTTATAGTGGATTTTCCCATTAAAAATTGTGATTTTCCATAGTTATGTTAGTTTACCAGAGGGTATTGGGTTTACTACATTATCCCAGTTATGGCAATTTTGAATAGAGATAACTGATGATTGATCATGGAATTTGGTGGTTTTCCCCTGAATTGGCAGACCCATATGAAAAATGACTAGCTAACGAATTTGGGAGATAGGCACCCCTTTGTTGAAACTCACTAAGGGAACTACACATGGTCTGAGATGAGAACTGCAAGGATCATAGAGGTTGGACTTGGTCAATTCTTCGACTCAGGAGCGACCAACTGGGTAAAAAGGAGAATGTAGCCCTACAAGGTGGTGCCCCATAGTTAGCTAAGTTGGTTTATAACTCCCATAACTATGGTTTATGGCAGATATAACTATAGTTAATGGGGTTGATAAACCAACTTATAACTGGGGGGCACCATCCTGTTGGGGTTAATGGAGTTTGGCCAAATTCATCCCCGAAAAATTCGTGGTGAAAAATTCGTGGTCATCCTGCAGTCCCTCGGACCTGCCACGCGACAGGTCCAAAGGCCCGGCGCTCAAGTCGTGGGATCGAAGCCCATATCTCCATGATATCCCCTTGAAGATTTTTTTATAAGAATATCCATTGGAATATATTGGGGTATATATATATATCCCATAATATCTTGGAAATGATATATAATAGCCAATTGGAACAATATATTGGATATATATCCCATAATATCCATTCAAAAAAATGAAATCCCATTGGAATATATTGGAACCCCATTGCCCATCTAATATCCAATGTCGTATCAAAAAAAAACGATATACCCTCTGGTAATTTGTTACATAGCGATTGAAAATGGCCCAGTCGAAATAGTGAGTTTTCCCATGAATAGCATGGTGGATCTTTCCCATCAGTTATGTAACAAATTACCAGAGGGTGTCAATCCTTATAAATCCCTAGAAATCCCATCAAAATCCCCATGGTTTCCGGCCCCCCGAGGCAGCGATGCCTGCGATGCCTGCGATGCCGACAGCGCCTGCACCGGCTCCACCCCGCGGGCCCATTGGACGCTTGTCCTCCGTGCTGGAGACCATGGCCAAAGCTCCAGCTGGAACGATAGGCTGGTGACCTGGGCTGGCTATGTGGTGTTTTTCCTGGTGGTTTTCATAGTGGTTTTCATATTGGTTAAGAACCATTGGCTATACCAATAATATTGGAAAATAATCATCAAATTAGTGGGTCTTCACTTTTCCTGGTGGTTTTTGATAGTGGTTAATAATGGTGAGTTAATTCTGGTTAGTAATACTGGTTTGTAATAATAATTAGTAATAGTTAATATTGGTTTTCATACTGGTTAATAATAGTTGATAATGGTTAATACTGGTTAGCAATAGTTAATAACTATTGATAAACCATAATTATTAATATAAAAGTACTAATAGTGGCTTTCATAATAGTTAGTAATAGTTAATATTGGTTTTCATAATGGTAAATAATAGTTGATAATGGTTAATAAATGTTAATAATCGAAGGAAGTTTAGAAGTCAAACTTCCCACAATATGGACAGATGAACTTCCGAAAGTGAGTAATGGTGTTTTTCCTGGTGGTTTTCATACTGGTGACTAATGGTTAGTGGTTAATTCTGGTTAGTAATACTGGTTTGTAATAATAATTAGTAATAGTTAATATTGGTTTTCATACTGGTTAATAATAGTTGATAATGGTTAGTACTGGTTAGTAATAGTTAATAACTATTGATAAACCATAATTATTAATATAAAAGTACTAATAGTGGTGTTCATAATAGTTAGTAATAGTTAATATTGGTTTTCATAATGGTAAATAATAGTTGATAATGGTTAATAAATGTTAATAATCGAAGGAAGTTTAGAAGTCAAACTTCCCACAATATGGACAGATGAACTTCCGAAAGTGAGTAATGGTGTTTTTCCTGGTGGTTTTCATACTGGTGACTAATGGTTAGTGGTTAATTCTGGTTAGTAATACTGGTTTGTAATAATAATTAGTAATAGTTAATATTGGTTTTCATACTGGTTAATAATAGTTGATAATGGTTAATACTGGTTAGCAATAGTTAATAACTATTGATAAACCATTATTATTAATATAAAAGTACTAATAGTGGCTTTCATAATGGTTAGTAATAGTTAATGTTGGTGAATATAGATTTTCATAATGGTTAGTAATAGTTAATATTGGTTTTCATAATGGTTAAGAATAGTTGATAATGGTTAATATTGGTTAATAACCATTGGTTGTACCTCAAGATCATCCAGTCATGGTTGGATTTCCCTATGAGGATGATGATGGATGTTTGGCTCTTGGGGGTACCTCCTCTTTCACTCTTGGGTTTATTATGGTAGACATATATATATATTATATATATAGTATTATAAGCCTGGTTAGTAAGTCCCCCATTGGTGAATTCTCTACAGAAATAATGGACTATACATCACATGGAGGTTTCCAAGCCATAGGGGTACCCCCAGTTCTCATCCATTTATGAAATGTTCCAGGATTTTCCATGAAATAAAGCATCTATTTTTGGGTATCCCAAAAAGCTATGGAACCCCCCATATTTCACGAACGAGTTTCTATGGGTACCATGGAATGAATACATCAGCTTGCAACTGGGGACCTGGGACCTGGCCATGGCCAGAATGGTTAAAAAATCACGTCATCCCCAGGTGGAAAATCAGAAAATCACTGGCTATTCACGACTTTCATTGATAACCATCATCCTGGGTAAATTTCATCACGACCTCACTGTTCTCCCTCACTGGAATTCATGGTTAATAAGGGAAATCATTCCCAAATGGCCTTAATTCAGGTTAGTGAATTATTATAATTTGCCCAGAATCATCAATAAAAAGGTGAAAGTGGATATTAATAAAAAGTGGTGCCAAAGAAAAGTGAATATGGATAATCATCTGTGTGTATTCACCCATAAAAAAGGTGTCTATAGTGATATGGATAATGAGGTTTAACGGCTACCAATGGTGTAAAACCATTACAATATTGAAGCTACTGAGGTAGAACTGTCATGATTAATATTAAGTGTAGGACCATAATTAGGTGTATCATATTTATAACCATTGGTCTATAAACTGAATGCATACTGGTGTATAATAGTACTGGTATTCGTCTCTTGATGGTAAATGTCTAATGGCTGGTGAATAGTACTTAATAGTAATTCACCTATCTATGCTACGGGGTATGCTAGTATTTTCCCTATCTCAAAGATCAATGGGATGGATTATTGGACTATTCACCATCATAATTAAGATTTTGTGTATAACCAAGTGTATAACCAGAGATGCCCTTTTCCCATTGGTTGGTTGATTAATAGAGGGGTTTAACAATCCCCTTCAACAACAGGTAAATGATGATAGATGATGAAGCCAGCTCCCGGCCTTTCTATTTTTACCAAAAGGACATTAAGTGTATAACCATTTAGTAGTTCACCCGTCTATGCTGGAGCTTTCATTATGGTACCATATGATAAACCAATACACTTAGCAAGTCTGAACTGCCCTTTTTGTGTCATGGACCCAGGGGACTTTTTTCTTGCGCTCCCACATTCCCATTTGAGGCGTTTAAATCCCCATCTTTTCTTGGTTCACATTCCAAATTCATCCCATATTTTGTTCACACTCCAAATTCATCCCATACTTTAGTGGTAAAATCATCTAAAGATATCTAAAGTTGTTTCTTCCCAACTTTCGATATCTGTTAATGTGAAAAAAAGCCAAGCCATACCATAATCACCCACGAATGTTCAATAGTAATATCCCGATGTTTGATTATTTGATGTGGTAAACATACCTATCCATTATTTTAGTGATAAAATTTTCATGTTCAATAGTTACATCCTCATTGGTAGTTTCAAGCATTCTTTATCCAAATTTGGGATGATTCTCCAAATTGACGAAGAATCCTTTTGGGAAACCACCAGCCAGATACCTACAAAATAAACATAAAAGTCATAGAAAATCCTCATCTTCAATACTTCTATCCCATTTTTGACCCAGAAAATCCCATGAAATATGGGGGTTCCTCTACAAAAATCAGGAATTCTCAGACTTTAACCCCATTTTTCGTGGGGAAAACTCCCGTTTCGATCACCGGGTCCCCAGGCGCCTCCACGGCTGGCGTGGAAAAGGCGCGCAGCTCCCGCGGCACGCGGAGCTCCAAATCGGAGACCGCGTTGGCGGCGCTGAGAGCTGCCAGAGGTGCCAGGGGATGCAATGAATGGGATATATATATATATAAACCTCTAATATACATATATATATATATCATTAACATCTGGTTGGTGGTATACCTACAAGGTGGTGCCCCAGTTTGTTCGCTAAGTTGGTGAACATAACTCCCATTTCACTATGGTTTATGGCAGATATAACGAACTAGTATTCATGGGGTTTATAAACCAACAAACATCACTGGGGGGCACCATCCTGTGGGATAACCAATGAATGGAAGAAGCGACAGAAATAGGGATAGATATATCATACGTTTTTTTTGATGTATCATATTAATTGGGATCACCAGTTGATGATGAATATTAAATCATCTATGATATTGATCAACAATCATCAATATTAGTGTACCGTTTAGAATGGAAAATCCGAAAATAACATGGATGATTTGAGGGTACCCCTATTTTATGAAACCTCCAAATGGGGACAAATATTGGTCTATTGACTAATATTGATTAGAGATTTCCTCCAACAGTAATATTTGTTCATGGTTAAAAGGAGTTCTAATTGAGCGTATCATGCTCATGATTATGTATATCATGAAATAGGGATTGCTTGGGGATCACCATTGCTGTATAACCAGTGGTTCCAAATGATGATTTTATGGTACATGTACTATTCCAAATAATGATAAATAACATAGACCCGGGCAAGCCGGCGGCGGAAGTTTCCCAAACATAAATGACCTATAGTTCAAAGACAACCTGTCCCGACCGTGTCCTTCCCTCGACACTCCACACCTCACACCTCACACTGCACACTGCACTCTTCGCACTCCAAACTTCACACTCCACACTTCACACTCCACACTTCACACTCCACACTTCTCACTTCTCACTTCTCACTGCTTCCTTCCCACTCCAAACCTCACACTTCACACTTCACACTGCACACTTCACACTTCACAGTCCACACTTCACACTTCACAATTCACAGTCCACACTTCACACTTCCACACTCTCACAGTCACACTTCTCACTTCACTGCACACTCCAAACTTCACACTTCACACTTCACACTCCACATTTCACACTTCTCACTTCTCACTGCTTCCTTCACACTCCAAACTTCACATTTCACACTGCACACTTCACACTTCACAGTCCACACTTCACACTTCACAGTCCACACTTCACACTTCACACTTCACAGTCCACACTTCTCACTTCTCACTTCGCACTTCACACTCCACATTTCACACTTCTCACTTCTCACTGCTTCCTTCACACTCCAAACTTCACACTTCACACTTCACATTTCACACTTCTCACTTCTCACTGCTTCCTTCACACTCCAAACTTCACACTTCACACTTCACACTTCGCACTTCTCACTTCACACTTCTCACTTCTCACTGCTTCCTTCACACTCCAAACTTCTCACTTCTCACTGCTTCCTTCACACTCCAAACTTCACACTTCTCACTTCGCACTTCACACTCCACACTTCACTCACACTTCACACTTCACAGTCCACACTTCACACTTCTCACTGCTTCCTTCACACTCCAAACTTCTCACTTCTCACTGCTTCCTTCACACTCCAAACTTCACACTTCTCACTTCGCACTTCACACTCCACACTTCACTCACACTTCAGTCCACACTTCACACTTCTCACTGCTTCCTTCACACTCTAAACCTCACACTTCACACTTCACACTTCACACTGCGCTCTTCGCACTCCACACTGCACAGTCCACACTTCACACTTCTCACTTCACACTTCTCACTTCTCACTGCTTCCTTCACACTCCAAACTTCACACTTCTCACTTCGCACTTCACACTCCACACTTCACAGTCCACACTTCACACTTCTCACTTCTCACTGCTTCCTTCCCACACCAAACTTCACACTCCAAACTTCACACTTCTCACTTCGCACTTCACACTTCTCACTGCTTCCTTCACACTCCAAACTTCACACTTCTCACTTCGCACTTCACACTCCACACTTCACAGTCCACACTTCACACTTCTCACTTCTCACTGCTGCCTTCACACTCCAAACCTCACACTTCACACTTCACACTCACTCTTCGCACTCCAAACTTAAACTTCACACTCCACACTTCACACTTCTCACTTCCCACTGCTTCCTTCACACTGTACACTTCACACTGCACTCTTCACACTCCACACTTCACACTGCACTCTTTGCACTCCAAACTTCACACTCCACACTTCACAGTCCACACTTCACACTTCTCACTTCTCACTGCTTCCTTCACACTCCAAACTTCACACTTCACACTTCACACTGCACTCTTCACGCCCCACATTTCACACTACACTCTTCACACTCCACAGTTCATCTCATCTGAGCTCTTCTCACCTTATCCCAGCTCATCTCTTCTCATTTCGTCCCTTCTCATATGTCATCTATTAAGCTTTCATTAATCAATTCCCAGCACTACTACTAATCACTGTCGAACCCTTGATGCACCTACTCCAATACGATTTACGAAGTCCAGTTGCAAAAGACAATAGTATTGCGCATGCAGCCGCGGCACCAAGCAACCTTGACGCAGCCATTACAATGCGATCTGCAGAGACTGAGTTGCAAAACACAATAGAACTACGCACAACGGCGTCGGAAATTGTAGCTCCAAAACCGGATCTCGACGCCAGAGCGAAAAAAAGACGATTTTGAAACACTTTTTAAAAGAATTTTTAAAAAGAAAATCACTGGCGCCAAAATGGAGAAAATCTGCTGATAAATCAATGTCGCAGCCTTCATGCAGCCACTCCAATACGATTTACGAAGTCCAGCTGCAAAAGACAATAGTATTACCAATGCAGCCACAGCACGAAGGAACCTTGACGCAACCATTTACAGGGAGGGAACGATCCTAGACTTGCAAATCACAATGCAATTCCATCGGCAACTCATCCACCAGCACCACTTGCAATCCCATTTACAGTGAGGGAACGATCCTAGAGTTGCAAATCACAATGGAATTCCATCAGAAACTCATCCACCAGCACCACTTGCAATCCCATTTACCATTTCGGGAACGATCCTACAGTTGCAAATCACAATGGAATTCTGTCGACCGCACATAGACGAAACACAGTTGAAACCCCATTTACAATGCGGAACCGATCCGACCATGATCCGCCCATGATCCGACCACACACGAGACCGTCTCGCACCCGTCGCACCGCAGAGGTAGATCATCGAGGTTCGGGGACGCACTTTGTATGGAAAAACATAGGGTTTCGTGCATCTGCTCTCTCAAAAACGCATTTCGTGCGAGACTTCCTTCACAACTCCATCGGCAACTCATCCACCAGCACCACTTGCAATCCCATTTGCATTGCGGGAACAATCAATGCCCTAACTAACTCTTTCTGTGACTAACCCTTTCCCTGACGAACTCTTTCTTTGCTAACTCTTTCTTTGACTACCTCATATATCCTGACTAACTCTTTCTTTGACTACCTCATATATCCCGACTAACTCTTTCTTTGACTACCTTTTTCCCTGACTAACTGTTTCTTTGACTAACTCTTTCCTGACTAACTCTTTCTTTGACTACCTCATATATCCTGACTAACTCTTTCTTTGACTACCTCATATATCCTGACTAACTCTTTCTTTGACTACCTTTTTCCCTGACTAACTGTTTCTTTGACTAACTCTTTCCTTGACTAACTCTTTCTTTGACTACCTCTTATATCCTGACTAACTCTTTCTTTGACTACCTTTTTCCCTGACTAACTGTTTCTTTGACTAACTCTTTCCCTGACTAACTCTTTCTTTGACTAACTCTTTCTTTGACGAACTCTTTCTTTGACTAACTTTTTCCCTGACTAACTGTTTCTTTGACTAACTCTTTCCCTGACTAACTCTTTCCTTGACTAACTCTTTCCCTGGCTAACTGTTCTTTGACTAACTCTTTCTTTGACTAACTCTTTCTTTGACTAACTCTTTCCCTGACTAACTGTTTCTTTGACTAACTCTTTCCCTGACTAACTGTTTCTTTGACTAACTCTTTCTTTGACTAACTCTTTCTTTGACTAACTCTTTCTTTGACATTCTAAAAGTCCGTAACACGGAAGTTTCTCCCACTAAACTTCCTTTGATCATAATTGAAAATCATCTATGATGAATATATCATATATACATGTATCATCATATACTTCATCATAAATTATGAATATCTTAGTGTTCAATCATACTTCTTAGGGGGTCACCATCATTCATAGAACCCTTGGAGGGTGAGCCGAGCCAAAAATGATGAGATTCGGGATGGTTTCCTATGCTTTACTAACATCTACTAACATTAAATGGGATGAGTAGTGGTTTGGGATTATATCATAATGCCCCTTTTTTGCGTGATGTTTCATTGGAACATGTACCAACCCTTGTGCATGGCATGGATTGTTGAGGTATAAGCATCACAATTAATCCTCCTGGGGAACCTTTACAAATTAATATTGATGTACAACCTGTAAAACCATCATTCAATATTGATTTTGGGTTCAGAACTATTATACTTAACATTGAGTGTGTCATAATCATAACAATGGATATCTGGGTTAAAAAGTATTCATATTCATGTGATATAGGGATGAATAGTGTGTATAACCGTTATAACTATAATGAACGGAGAGCGGAACATGTTCTCTATGTAAATGGGTGAATATTTGTGTGTCTAACCATCATAATCGATCCATGTGGGGAATCTACTGGAGACCTGCTGCAAAATCGTCACATTTCACATTGTTGGTTATATCTATATATACAAATATATCCCAAAATATGTCACTATTTCACCCCAAAAACCCGACAAAAAGCCAGATATTCCAGGGCTGGTAAATGTCCCTTTTGGGATTTTGAAAATCACTTGAAAAAGTATCTGGTGGAGATTATATCATAACATCCCCGTTTTTTGTAGGTGATGTGAAACTTTTAGAACATTTACCAGGCCCTTTTTCAAGGGTATGATTGTTCGTATAACCATCAACCATCATATCCCGATGTATCCCAAAACATATCGAAACTAGATGTATGATTAATGTGATGGATGGAACCTTATATTGAAACTAATATAATATTTGATGGAACGACAGCGGATGAATTTTACGAATGAGTGTTTGGATGGAGATTCTTGATGTGATCGGAGAGGATTCACCATCAAAAATCGTCGAAAAAAAAGGGTTCTACCCAGGAGTAAGCATAGCTATTGAAATTGATGGTTTTCTCCAATGATCTACTGGTTGGTGGTTTGGAACATGTTTTGTTTTTCCATATATTGGGAATAATCATCCCAACTGACGAACTCATATTTTTCAGAGGGGTAGGTATACCACCAACCAGTCTACAATGAGCAGTGTCATTGTGGTTCCACTAACCTATTCAAAAGGGAGCGTTACGTCAGGGCGGTTTTGTTTCAGACGCAGAGACTGAGTGATGCTCCACTGAAGCAACCATCAGCAAGTCAAATTTACAATTCATTGGAATATTCATACCCTCTGCTAATTTAACAGTTTGCTATTGAAAATGGCCATTTATAGTCGATTTACCCTTTAAGAATGGTGATATTCCATCGTTTTTTGTATGTTTACCAGAGGAATTTAAAAACCAGTAGAACCAGTTCGTAACCAGGTTGTAGCCGCTGCGAT
>CAMXCT020000469.1:37500-42500 GCA_947184155.2 Cladocopium goreaui | reverse complement strand
CCCAGATGTCTCCGCACCGGCCGCTTTAGCGAGCCTACTTTTCGACCCTCCGGAGCCAACACACATCGAAAAAAACACCATGTTTCGCCACTTTCCTACCTTGTCGCACACCTGCATCTTCTTTCTTCTGATCTTTTCTCTTCTGACTTTTCTCCCCTCTGACTCTGCTCCCGTCTGGCTCTTCGCACCTCTGCTTTTTCATCTGTCCATATTGTCGGAAGTTTAACTTCTAAACTTCCTTCGACTAGTACTTACTACTACTTGCCAGTACTTACTACTACTTACTACTTACTACTACTGACTACTAGTTACTACTACCTACCACTACTCACTTCTACTTACTTCTACTTACTACTACTTACTTCTACTTACTACTACTTACTTCTACTTACTTCTACTTACTACTGTCTACTTACTGCTTACTACTAAGTTCTCACTACTGACTACTTACTGCTGTCTACTTACTACTTACTACTTAAGTACTCACCACTGACTACTGACAACTGACTACTACGAACTACAAGCTACGAACTATGAACTACGACTAACCATGACTAACTACGACTACCTAACTACGACCAACTACGACTATCTACGACTATCTACTGCTAACTAATGCTAACTATTGCTAACTACTGCTAACTACTGCTAACTACTGCTAACTACTGCTAACTACTGCTAACTACTGCTGACTACTGCTAACTACTGCAAAAGACTGCTACGGTTATTACTACTACTACTACTACTACCACCACCACCACGACGACGACTACTACTACTACTATGACGACTACGACGACTATGCGACGACTACGACGACGACGACGATGACGACGACGACAACGACGACCACGACAACGACTACTACTGCTACTGCTACTGCTACTAGTACTAGTACTAGTACTAGTACTAGTACTAGTACTACTACTACTACTACTACTACTCCTACTCCTACTGCTACTGCTACTGCTACTGCTACTGCTCCTGCTCCTGCTCCTGCTCCTGCTCCTGCTACTGCTACTGCTACTACTGCTACTACTACTGCTTCTTCTACTACTACTACTACTACTGCTCCTATTCCTCCTCCTCCTCCTACTATACTACTACTACTACTACGACGACGACTACTACTACTACTACGACGACCTACTACTACTACTACTACTACTACGACTACGACTACGACTACGACTACGACGACGACTACTACTACTACTACTACGACGACGACGACTACTACTACTACTACGACTACTACTACGACGACTACTACTACTTCTTCTACTACTACTACCACCACCACCACCTCCTCCTCCTCCTAGTACTACCACCACCTCCTCCTCCTCCTTCTCCGCCTCCTCCTCACATTCTGCGCTCTACGCTTTACACTCCACACTCTTCACTTCCCACTCCCGACTTCACACTTCCCACTTCACACTCTACACTCCACATTCCACACACCGCACGCAGCACTCTCCGCTTAACACTCCGCACCCCACACTTCACACTGTACACTTCAAACTTTGCACTACAAAATTCCGACTTCACACTGCACACTCTACACTTCTCACTTCAGACTTCACACTCCACACCTTACACTCCACACTACACTCTTGACACTCTGCACTCTACGCTCCACACACGACGCTTTACCGTTCACACTTCATATTCCCCATTCCATACTCCTCACTTTACACTCCACACTCTTCACTCCCCATTTCCCACTTCACACTTCACCCTCCGCACTAGACTCCACATTCCAGACCGCACACTCTTCACTACACACTTTGCACTCTTTACACTGCACACCCCACACTCTACACACTACACTTTCCACTCCACGCTCCAGACTCGACTTTCTACACTCCCCACTCCCCACTTCACCCTCCGCACTCTACACTCCACAGTTCACACCCCACACTTCAAATTTCTCACTTTACACATTACACTTTACACGCTGCACTCCACACTCTACACTGCTCTCTACACTCCACACTTTACACTCCACATTCCACACTGCCTCTACCCTGCACACTTCACACTCCACACTCCCCACTCACCCCACTTCACATTCCACACTCCGCGCCCACATTTCCTACTGAACACTCTACCCTACATTGTTTACACTCTACAGGTCACACTCCACACCCTGCCCCCTCCTCCACAGCCCACACTCTACAATGATATAGTAACAGCGGAAAAAGTCAAGACTGTTGCAGCAATGTGTTTCACAAACTGTTTTACGTGATGTGCATTACTGGGTTTCATCTTGCAAAAGCAAGGAAGCCAAGAGTTCAAGGGAAAGGGAGGGAAGAAGCGGAAAAGGGAAGGAAGGCAAACCAGCTGCGTCGTCAAAGCTGAACATTGCGCAGCTGCGAAGTGGAATGAAATCTGACCAAAAAAAGTAGACTTGCTTCCTTTGTTCCCACCCCCTGCGCTATCACTTTTTGAATAGGTTCTTCTTTCTACCTTGGCAGCCCGTTTTTCAGGCACCACCAATTTTCAACAGGTTTCTTGTCCTTTCTGTTTTTTGGGGCCTGTGCCAAGGTTGCGGTGCACGTGAACCCAGTAGACTCTGCCCTGTACAGGGAGGGTCTGCGGGTCATGTTTGATCGCCTCGCTGGCAACGACGGCGACAGGCCAGAACCAGCCGACGCCCTTTCACAAGGCGGCTTCGGTCCTTCCAAAGAGCAGCTGCCAACATACATTGCCATCATCGCCATCAACTCGACATGGCCATCATCACCAATATCATCATCATCATCATCATCTACGACGACAACGACGACGACGACGATAACCACACCTACAACTTAATACCTGTGGTTGCATCATCAACAACGAGATCACCATCATTCATCCACGCATCTACAACTTCATATCTGTACGCTTGTCACTCTAAATGCAGGTGGACAAAATGTTCCTGTGCATCGAAGCTCCCGTAGATATTTATATATATATATACAATTGTCTCCAGGCGTACAGGTACAGATGCGTAGGACGCCTGCAGCTTGACCTATGCAGGTGCAAAGATGCAGATGTATACATGCAGGTGTGCAGATACAGGTGTAAAAGGCGCTTACAGCTATCTGTTTGCAGATGGCATGAAGGTGTTTCTCTCAAGGCGGCAGCACAGTGCGGATCGATGCTCTCAAAACGCAGCCCTCTCGACATGAACGTTGATGGCGCCAAGCTGCAGCGAAACCAGCAGCTTCAGTTGTTCAGTTGTTCACAGCAACCTCCTCGCAAGAAATGCACGTCCATCTCGCGAAACTGTAGCAAGACGTACGTATGGGCTTCGAGTTGCTTGATGTGCCCCCGCGCCACCATGCGGAACTGTGGCAACACAACATTTGAGGTGTCTGGCGCGACTGTTTCACTCGGCATATCGATCGCACAAAAGCGAAATCAAAACGTATATGCTGAGTTGTTTCCTGTAACCCCTGGACGTGGCGTCGGTGACAGCTCGCTCTATTTGTGGCGCCGCGTTCATTTGATATTGCACATACAAGAATGCATCGCTTTTCCTGCATGTGTCTCTGTGTGTGTGCAAAAGCATCTGTGCAGAAAAGTTTTTGTACAACAGCCGTTCTGTGTATGTAAAGAATTTGCATGTAAAATTGTCCGCGTCTAATGGGATTGTGTTTTTCTAAGCGTGCAAGAGGTGTTGTGTGCAAAAGTGTTTGTGGATGCAGGGTAAGATCTCTGTGTGGAAAAATTTAGGTGTCTGTGTATTACAGCCTTGTGCGTACAGCCTTTGTGGATACAAGCGTTTGTGTATCAAAGGTTGCATGTGTAAAAGCAACGTCTATGTGTCAAAGCTTTTGAGGTGTTTGTGCTCAAAGGGTCCATGTGTCAAAGTCTTTTGTGCGTGTACGAGCATGTGTGTGTGTGTGCAAAAGGCTTGTGTATGTGAAAACATCCGTCTAGGAAAGCTTTTGTAAAAATGTCGGCTTCTCTGTACAAGGTTGTCTGTAAAAGCCTCTGCGTGCACAAGTGCCCGTGTGTCATGTCAAAGCGTCTGCGTGCAGCAGCAACTCCGGAAAATGAACGATGTAAAATCGTCTACCTGTAAAAGCCTCTGCGTGCAAAAGTGTCTGTATGCAAAAGCCTCTATCTGTCAAGTAGTCCTCGTTGGAAACTGTCTGTGTGTAAAAGCTTTTTTTCCCCAAAAAGTGTGGCCACACTGAAGGGGTTCTTACGGTAAGTGTTAAGGCCCGGTGTTCAATCGAGGTGGTATCGGAAGCGCCTGGCATTTTCCCTGTAAATTTTCCATACAAAATTGCTCTTGTGACATGTCCATTTGCATTTCGATTGCGCAGGCTCGCACAAAACGCTGGCCCCGGGAGTCGCGTCCGACATTACCCCTGTAAATATCCACACAAAATGCCTCTTGTCAAATGTCCATGTGCAATTCGACTGCGCAGGCTCGCACAAAACACAGGCCCCGGGATAAGTGTTCACCATTTTCCTTGTAATTTTCTATACAAAATGGCTTTTGTGAAGTGTCCATGTAAATTTCGACAGCGCAGGCTCGCAAAAAACACTGGCCCTGGGATAAGCGTCCAACATTTTCCCTTTCAAATTCCATACAAAATTGCTCTTGTGAAATGTCCATGTGCGTTTCGACTGCGCGGCTCGCACAAAACGATGTCCCCGGAGGTGTCCTCGGCCATTTTCCCTGTAAATTTCTACACAAAATGGCTCTTGTGAAATGTCCATGCGCATGTCGCCTGCGCAGGTTCGCACAAAGTGTGCTTCCCGGTCTTGGGATCGGTCTTCTTCCTCAACCTCATCCTCCTCAGCCTCATCATCTTCCTCCTCCTCCTCCACAGCAACATCATCATCATCATCATCATCACCATCACCATCATCATTCTTATCATCATTTTGATCATCATCGCCATCATCATCCTCATATCACCATCATCATCATCATCATCATCATCAACCTTGCCATCATCAAAAACAATTAGCATCATCATGTTTCCTTTTTCAAA
>CAMXCT020000469.1:30000-32500 GCA_947184155.2 Cladocopium goreaui | reverse complement strand
ACTGGGCCTGCGCCGGCCTCGTGGGGTTGCCGCTCCTGAGTGGCAGATAGTGGTATCCCGCCTCCTCACACCTTTGTCACACAACACACAACTTTGTCACACACCATCTCTCACACCCATTTTTGTCAACGACCATCTTTCACACACTATCTTTCACACACATCGTTGTCAACCACCATCTTTCACACACTTTTTTGTCAACCACCATCTTTCACACACTATCTTTCACACACACCGTTGTCAACCACCATCTTTCACACACATTTTTGTCAACCACCATCTTTCACACACTATCTTTCACAAACATCTTTGTCAACCACCATCTTTCACACACAACTTTGTCAACCACCGTCTTTCACACACCATCTTTCACACACAACTTTGTCAACCACCATCTTTCGCCACACCATCTTTCACACACATCTTTGTCAACCACCGTCTTTCACACACCATCTTTCACACACAACTTTGTCAACCACCATCTTTCGCCACACCATCTTTCACACACATCTTTGTCAACCACCATGTCTCACACACACATCTTTGTCACACACCATCTGTCACACACACATCTTTGTCAACCACCATCTTTCACACACCTTTTTTCACACACATCTTTGTCAACCACCATCTCTCACACACATCTTTGTCACACACACCATCTCTCACACACATCTTTGTCAACCACCATCTTTCACACACTGTCTTTCACACACATCTTTGTCAACCACCATCTTTCACACACAACTTTGTCAACCACCATCTTTCACACATCATCTTTCACACACAACTTTGTCAACCACCATCTTTCAATCACCATCTTTCACACACAGATCTTTGTCACACACCGGCACTTTGGAGACATCTACTTTCGTTTTGCGTGGCAGGCGTGGCACTTATGGCACTGGGCTGGCTCTGGTGGCGCGCTTGGGCTGGGATTGGTCGCCGGTGACGCCGCGGCACTTTGCGTGGCAGGCGTGGCACTTGCCGACATCCACCTTCGTTTCACGTGGCAGGCGTGGCACTTGCAGACATCTACCTTCGTTTTGCGTGGCAGGCGTGGCACTTATGGCACTGGGCTGGCTCTGGTGGCGCGCTTGGGCTGGGATTGGTCACCGGTGAGGCCGCGGCACTTTGCGTGGCAGGCGTGGCACTTGCCGACATCCACCTTCGTTTCACATGGCAGGCGTGGCACTTGGAGACATCTACTTTCGTTTTGCGTGGCAGGCGTGGCACTTATGGCACTGGGCTGGCTCTGGTGGCTCTGGTGGCTGGCACGACTTTGTCACACACCATCTTTCGCCACGCCATCTTTCACACACCACTTTGTCACACACCATCTTTCGCCACACCATCTTTCGCACACAACTTTGTCACACACACCATCTTTCTTCGTCACACACCATCTTTCACACACAAGTTTGTCACACACAACTTTGTTTTACTTGTCGGTCATCCACCACATCCTTTGTCTTTCCTTCTTTCCCCGTCCCTGCTACAACATGTGGTGCTCATTGTTGGAAGAAGTTGCCTTGTGGGGTTATCTGGTCCTTTAATTATTTTTTTGAATTGCTATACCACAATAGCCGCACACTCTGTGGTCAGTTTCATCTAGCTATAACACACAGAATTTTAATAGGTCAAATCATTTTTAGCCAAATGATTGGAGGGCATCCTCTGATTCAGGTCGACTACGGCGAGGAAACCTTGCTGGTCGCCACCCTCCATGGCTCCGTCCTTGAGGCCGGAAGAGGCTCGCGCAATGGAAGCATCTTTACACATTAAGTCTTGGGTTCATGCCGAAGCAGACAGTATACATCCGAATTCATCACGGATCACCGCGGCGTATGGAGAAACGAAGAATGAATGCGGTCTCGAATCAGACCGCGCCACTGCAGGCACGGCGTCAAAAGGAGGAGGCCGGAAGCGACAGAAAAAAACGGCAGGTTTGCTAAGGTCTGAAACGGAACGCAAGTGATCCCCGACTAGATGCCATAAATCGCACAGGTGCCCTTCAGAAAGAACTTAACTAGCCATGCGCAGCTGCAGGCCGACCTCTGAGAAGCAAAACGCCGCAGCCTACACACTCTGGACAACGACGACGACCAACAAAAGGGTGACATAAGTGATTTTATGAAGTTTAGTAGGGAGTTATACTACGGTTCGGTTTATTGGTATTTGAATGCCCTGGCATGCGAACCCCTATCCAGCGAACCATCATGGCGTGATGACAGGTGGTTTTGAATGCTGCTGACTTGGGATTCTAACCCATAACCATCAATGTGGGTTTGTCCGGATTTTTTGATTTTCAAATAACGATAAACGGTTACAGTAGAGAGCAAGTTGAGAGACACCATTGAATTTGAAGGGCGTCAATTTTTACACCCACCCTAACCATCAAAAAAATATTGTTTTCCAGTAACAAAGTGGTGGTATAAGTTAGCATGCAAACTCAATAAAAAATAATCTGTTTGGATTCCAGCTGTGGATTTCCACGCAA
>CAMXCT020000469.1:17500-27500 GCA_947184155.2 Cladocopium goreaui | reverse complement strand
ATTTGCAACTCTAGGATCGTTCCCTCACTGTAAATGGGATTCACACGTGGTGCTGGTGGAGGAGTTGCCGATGGAGTTTTGAAGGAAGTCTCGCACGAAATGCGTTTTTGAGAGATAGCAGATGCACCAAACCCTGTGTTTTTCCATACAAAGTCCGTCCCCGAACGCCGATGATCTACCTCTGCGGTGCGACGGGTGCGAGACGGTCTCGTGTGTGGTCGGATCATGGTCGGATATTCTCGGATCATGGTCGGATCGGTTCCGCATTGTAAATGGGGTTTCAAGTGTTTTTCGTGCATGTGCGGTCGACAGAATTCCATTGTGATTTGCAACTGTAGGATCGTTCCCGCATGTAAATGGGATTGCAAGTGGTGCTGGTGGATGAGTTGCCGATGGAATTCCCATTGTGATTTGCAACTCTAGGATCGTTCCCTCACTGTAAATGGGGTTGCAAGTGGTGCTGGTGGAGGAGTTGCCGATGGAGTTTTGAAGGAAGTCTCGCACGAAATGCGTTTTTGAGAGATAGCAGATGCACGAAACCCTATGTTTTTCCATACAAAGTTCGTCCCCGAACGCCGATGATCTACCTCTGCGGTGCGACGGGTGCGAGACGGGTGCTGGGTGTGCGTTGTTGTGAACCGCATCCGAGTCTGAATTGCTGTGCTTCAGTAGCTTCGCCTTTCATTTCGAGTTGCAGACGGCAGAATGCCTGTGTCACTTCATTTTCGTTTCTGTATAGCATACATGTGACAAAAAAAATCTTTCAGATTTTGGCTGCTTTCATTTTCTATTTAAAATCAACTTTTTCTGCTCTGGCGTTGGAGTGTGAAGGAAGCAGTGGGAAGTGTGAAGTGTGAAGCAAGCAGTGGGAAGTGAGAAGTGTGAAGTGTGGAGTGTGAAGTGCGAAGTGTGAAGTGTGAAGTGTGGAGTGTGAAGTTTCAAGTTCGGAGTGCGAAGAGTGCAGTGTGAAGTGTGGAGTGTGAAGACTTTGCTTCGTCTCTCGCTGAAAAAATCAAACGGTTGTCGAGGGAAGGACACGGTCGGGACAGGGTGTCTTTGAACTATAGGTCATTTATGTTTGGGAAACTTCCGCCGCCGGCTTGCCCCGGTCTATGTTATATATATATATACGTACATTCATACACAACCATGAAATATACATTTCAACCGGATATATATATATATATTTATTTATTTATTTATTCACATTTATGCATATATCGGCTTAGTTCGATTCATAAGAATTCGCTATTGAGAAGCAATCCACTCTGCAGAGGATGAACACGAACCTTTTTTGGGGGGGTTGTGCGTGACGTTTCTTTGAAAGCAGTGATAATTTCTGTGAAACAATTGCTACTTCTGTGAAATTCATGACAATGGTGCCAAACACGGTAAAGAATTATTGAGTGAACTATACCCATGGTTATGCATTTACATTACATATTCATGTCTAAGGAAGATACCCGTCATGCATGAAGGTTTTTCATTTCCATGTTTCATTGCCGGATGGTATGGCTACTGGTCGTCAAGGTTGGACCATCCTTTGGTGAGTTTAGCCACGGTTGCTGATTAATCCAACTATGTCCCATTCTTTCAAAATCCCGTAAATATCCCAGTACTCGCCATTAATCACTGTGAGCCACCATCAAAATCCCATGATTTCCCAGTATCATGATCGGTTTATATTCCATTAGTGGGAGTGGAATATTATTGGTGGTTCAGGAAAATTGTTTTCGATGCTGAATATCCTGGCAATCAATCTTCATAGCTGAGATACCCCAGTAATCAATCCCATCAAGACCCCATTCATATCCCATTAATCATCACTAATCGCTACGTATTAATAGTCCATTAATCACCACTAATCAGCATCAAAATCCCATAAAAATATCTCAATTTCTGGATCCTTCCCCGCTCAGATGAAACGCTTCAATCTCCACAGCCCAGTGGAGCGCAAAGCACGCACGAGATGTGCCTCGCTCAGTCCTTCAAGGTGATGCCGCCTCCAGTAATGGGCTATAAGGGAATTACCGTCTGGTAAAATACAAAAAAGATGGAAAATCACCATGCTTAATGGGTAAATAAACTAAAAATATTGCCATTTTCAATAGCAAACTGTAACAAATTACCAGAGGGTAACTATATAGATAGATCACCTATAAACCATAGTGAAATTAGAGTTGTAAACCAACTGAACGCTATCGAACGGGGGCACCACCTTGTTCGAAGCCCGGATCAATAAACAATGTTTGTCCATGTTGGTTCTATAGTTCTTGGTACTTGATTGATAACAGTGATTATATGATACGTAAGTGGGACCCCCCAATTAAGTAGTGATTGCTATAAAATGGGGATACATAATGGCTATATATATATACATACTTATAGATATTTATATATTATATTTTGTTATATTGTATTTTATTATATTACATTTTATGTTTTTGTATTGTATTATATTACATTATATTATATCATGTTGTATTATGTTATATTATATTAAATTATATTATACTATATTATAGTTTAGTAACAGTATAGTATAGTATATTTTTATATTTTCTGTATGTATATATGTATGTATATACATATATATATATACATCCATATATATATATACATCCATATATATATATATGTATATCCATATATATATATTGTTGGATCAATCCCAAACACTGGTAGGGGCTCCTAAATTCCAATCTTCTCCAAAGTAAAAGGGGACCCCTGGTCCAAACACCAATGAAAGCACCTCCGGATGCTATGGCGACCGCGCCCTTTTGACACCACTGCAATTGGTGCAAAGTCGAGGGGCACCCTAAGCCCTCAACACATCCTGAGCCACAGGACCTTGAGATATTCATGGTACAGATACCCACATGGAGGCCAGTTGATACAACTCGTTGTAAAGCTTCCGAAACTGCACCAAGTTGGAATGCAAAGAGTTGACAAATCACACTCCCAAAAAATCTTTCAAGATCTTTGTTTTTCAGTTTGCTCTGCAACAAAAATAAATTCTGCCTTCTCAGAGATACCTCATCATGGGTATGTCCATGCGCAGGGAATGGAACTGTAACCTTGGAATCTGGGACATCAGCGATGAAAATTGCTCTGATAAAGTCCGCATCTCAAGATTGAAGCGAGATTTCTTCGCATCCAGCTTCATCAAAAATTCCCAACAAAAGCGCAAAAGCATGCAAGGCTGATTCTGGACCACTCGACTGCTGATACCATTGCTGACGCACTTTCTTGTCAGCACGTTGTCGAAGGATTTCATCAACATCATGGAGAATACATCTTCCTCGGGACAAAAAGGATCTCAGCACAGAGTTATCCATATCTTTAGTTAGACTATCAGCCATTTGAGCGGCACTGTGGACCCATTTAATTATAATCCCTTCTTTTAGACGATCACGGATTACCAAAGCTTCTAACATCGTCCTATATTCTGTACACTGAGGGATGGAAGTCTTTTGCAGAAGGTCATAAAGGCTTTTGCAATCAACCACAGCGAAAGCCGGTGGAAGTTTCTTCAGAGTGATCTCAGGGGTCTGCCATTCTAAGTTAGGATTCAGCATCCAGGCCCAGTGCAACCGAATCCAGCTGAGGAGATCTAAGGCACCCGAAAGGGCGTAAGTCTCAGACGCCAGAGTGCTTGAAACAACACGGCTGATTTTCTTTGAGAACCAAACCAAAGGGCTGACAGCGGACATCTGAGTCTTATCAATTTCTTCTGTAGTGGCAAGTATAAGACATCCCTTCTGTGAATTGGCTTTTTCTCTGGTTGCGAATGCAGCATCAGAAAACGAAAGAAATCTTACTTGATCGGGAGGAAGAGCTTGTATTGTATTGTATTGTATTGTATTATGTTATATTACATTATATTGTATTATTTTATGTTTTTGTATTGTATTATATTACATTATATTATATCATGTTGTATTATGTTATATTATATTAAATTATATTATACTATATTATAGTTTAGTAACAGTATAGTATAGTATATTTTTATATTTTCTGTATGTATATATGTATGTATATACATATATATATATATACATCCATATATATATATATGTATATCCATATATATATATGTATATATATATAGTCCAATTTCAATGTCATCTTGGAGCCTTTTTACCAATCCCGATAACTATGTAGTGGTGATATATGATGGCTTTTTGATTTTACCATTGAAAATTGGATAAGAATGGGAGTTTACCATTAAAAAAGAAGATATTATACCCCCCATTTTCCCAGTAGGGCAATATAATGGGATAACAATGGGATTTTACCATTGAGAATAAGGATTTGGTGGGGATAATGGAGAATAATGGGATATGCTGCACTAACATATCAACATGGTTTTTGTAACTTGTAACAACAGTGTTACTGGGAATTGCCAATATATGGGATGAATAATGTCCATATATAGATGTCATATGTATATAATATATGTACTGTGGATTTCATTGGATGTATCACCAGTAATGTGGTAGTTGGGCACAATATGATGTATACCCTTTGGTAATTTACTGCAGCGCGCTTTGGATAAGAATCACATTGCATAGGTAAATCATCGAACTAAAAGAGCAATTTCCATAGCTATCTCAAAGTACCACAGCAGGGTAGCTTTTGATTTCTTCCAGAATGGGGAAGGATGATATATAATCATTCTGTTACTGGGTATAATCATATATAAACAAACATCAGATCAGATCTTAAATTCATCCGTTTGTCCCGTGTTTTTCCAGGACATCTGGATTCATCATCCTTGCGCATGCGTACTTGACGCTGCGCTACTGGGTGCTTACTTCTATATGCACAGGCACTTGGTGCTACGCCACTGGATGTTTACTTGCGTGCAAACGCTTGAAGTGCTACGCTACCACGCGTACTTGATGCCTAGGGCTTAAGAACATTTTGTTCCAACTTCCAGGCTTCAAACGTAACCCACACATAGCCGAGTCAGAAAAAAGTGCCAGTGCTGCAAGGGTCGCCCGACATGAACTTCCTCCGCAACCCTTCCATGACTTTCAGCCCCTGAAAACAATAAAAATCCAATCCGAACTTTCATAAACACTAGGTTTTGTGCAGATTGCATGTTTCTCACTAGTTCAGAAAGCCACTAAACACGCCATCCTCAAGACGCTGTCACCATGCTTTTCCTATGGTTTTCCCATTTTGTCCCATGATTTCCCAGTCTTTTCCTATGATTTTGCCATTGGTTTTCCCATGTTTTCTGCTGAGGCGTACATGGTCGAGGTCTGAATCAGGTCTGCGAGGCGACAAAGGGCCCAAGTTTGGTGGTGAAAAGTGGGGATTGGCTTCTGGGAAGCCTCACATTTATGGTAGGTAAATCCACTTTATAATAGCTATCACCAGACATGTTTTATTACATAAATAGCTATAATGGCTATAATAGTGCTAATGATAGGTAAATCCACTTTATAATAGGTAATCCAGTTTCACTATGGTTTATAGGTAATATATCTATATAGTTACCCTCTGGTAAACATACAAAAAGCTATTGAAAATAGCCATAGCAATAGGCAATAGTTGATTTACCCATTAATCGCATGGTGCGTTTCCATCGTTTTTTTTGTATGTTTACCAGAGGGCAATAGCTATTACCAGACATTTGACTAACTATTTTAATAGCTAATATAGTGGAGCTATTATAGTGGATTTGCCTATTAGCTGGATTATAATGACTAACTATAATGGCTATGATTTTTTCCCACCCAGTTATTACCTGACAGAGCTATGGAGAATCCTCATTTAGAATAGGCTAAATCCACCATAGATGGGCAATGTTCAAGTTCGCAAACTGTTAATTTCCAGAGGGTACTGGATTTTTCTCTGCAATGGGCAAAAGTTGGATTGGATACCCATATTGGGGATGGCCATCAGTCCATGAATCAAGATGTACCCATCCTGCTTGGATCATTTTGGGATGACCTTAAACCAAAAAAAACATGCTTTGACCCTAGCACATACGGTGATTATATGGAAAATATTGGAAACTATAGCAATAGTCTGATAAACCATGGGATTAATGCGGTTTATACAAGGAAAATACTGATTTGATCTGAGTTTACCCAGCAATAAACTACATAGTTATAATGCTATGAAAATTCACTGGTTTCCCCAGACATCATCTACAAGCAGCGGTACAGTAGACCCATTGGTGTACTGTCAACATTGGGTTTCTACCAACCGAAAAGGGAGCCAACAATCCAGCATTTGTTTACAGCTTTAAACAAACAGAAGCAGTTCGCAACCAGGTTTTTGACGATGCTCTGGGATGGGATCAATTTAGCTTCATAGCGCGAGGCAAAGAAACAAGGGATACATACGTCATCCCATTGTGTGCGCGTAATCGACTCCGAACTCAGGAAGCTCCAGCCCAGCCCATCCCATTCTTTTTCAAAAGGTCAGCTTGTTCTTTTTCCTGACATTGTCCAAAAGTAAAAAGAGGAGGCCAAATGCATATCCTAACCTTGAAGGCCTAAAAACCACCATTCCCAATTTACAGCTTCAAAAAATTGACCAGAAAGCAGAAAAGGAAAGGGATCACGAAACAGAAAAGGAAAGGCAAACTGGGTGTTTTTTGACAGCTGATTTTTTTTGCGCAGCTTCAACGAAGTTGGAAACTTCACTATGCGGAACGGAAGAAGAAATGACTTTACGGTCCCCACCGTGACAAAGTTCACGAAAGGTAGCTCCAGTGGTGCCCAGTGACCTGATTCAGGCGATGTTCATTTCAGGAACCCCCACCCCGTCATTGCCAGGATCACGTGGCAAATATGAGCGGGTGTCAAGCACTGGAGCGGAGGCTCTTCAGCGTTTTTTGTTTTGCGTTCGATCTGAAGTTTGACCAAAGTTTGGAGATGATCCCCCAATGATGATCACCCCAAAGATGGGTCTCTTCAAGCATGGTGGCGCTGCGGAAAACGGGGTTTTAAACAATTTGCTGGGGGGTAACCCATTTCTGGATAAAGCACACTGTCCAATTTATGTTTTGAATGTCGGCGCTGATGTTTGAAACGTGTGCATTGCATGTTGTACCAGATACATGATGATGGATTGTTTTACTTGTGTCATACCCTTATTTTGGCAGAATATAACCCCATTCGATATGATTCGGGGATACCAGAATTATACAACCATGTGCCACTGTTTCGCCGGTTTTTTGAGTATAAGCGGATCCTTCAACCATGCGTATTTCCGTTTACACTTAATTTTAATGCGTTCCCGTTTTGTATGGTCGCGTTCTAAATATTGATACAGACACACGTCACTTAGATACCCATCTACTGTATACACCTCTCCATATAGCTTTTCGACTTTTGGTGGCTTGCCCGTTCATGAATCCACCAATCCCACCACCGGGACATGCCAGGCTGAAGCTTTGGATGAAGGCATCCATACGGTGATTGCCTCGAAGGAGGCGCAGAATCAAACCGGCGAAAAATCCACGATGGGTCCATGGAGCTTCCCAGTTGGTTGCGGCCCCGTTTGAAATTGTGGAGTTCATGTGGCATTCAACCAGAAAAATATAAGACACGTGTTGATGAATGGGGTGCAGAAGTAGAATTAGATTTAATTGTTCAGAATGCGGCGTTAACAACAAAAAACGGAGGAGAACAATGGCCATGAAAAGATTGGCAAAATCATGGCAAACCATTAGCAGGTAACATTGGGGTGATTGGGTGCACATGGTTTTATATCATATCCACTTGCAATCATTCGAAATAATCATGAACCAGTTGGTTGGGATTTAAACCAGCAAAACTGGCGGAAATCCAATGGTTAATTATCAAGAAAGGATGGAAAAAATTATGGCGCAAACCAGAGGAGAATAATCATCAATCAGGGATACAACCAAAAGAAATGTGGGACGAACGGGGTCATTAACCTTCTCCATTTCAAGGTATCTAACAATATGATCATCGGAGTGTATCCATTTATATCCGTTTACCACCGTTCAGGACAATGAAATGTGGGATATAGCATGGTAGCCCCGGCAGAAATTGTACATGGGAATGGCAACTGGAAAAAATGGTGTTTGAAACTGGAAAAGTTGCTGCTTGAGCATGAATGATGAGCAATTAATTTGTTTAAGCTGATTGCATTTTGGTCCATATACCCTATTCTTGACCAATACTTTTCTTGAGAAGTCTAATTTTTGGGGTTGTGACCGGAGTTCCTTCCAAGATCTTGTGCAAAATCACCATGTTTGTAACACACTTCGCCGCACCCAAGCGCACCTCTAGCCACGAAATTGCACCCCTTCTTGGGGGTGCAGTTCCAGCTATAAAGAGGTACACACACACACACATGCATGCATGCATGCATGCATGTGTGCGTACGTGGATTGCATTGCATTGCATTACATACCATACCATACCATACCATACCATACCGTACCATACCGTACCATACATCTCACCATAGCTATGGGCGCTAGATCCCAATGTCGGGATTTGCTTCACCATTGCTATACCCATCAAAGTCACCCTGCACTCCAGACCTTGCCAGCTGCAGGTTGTTGCTGCTCTTGCAACCGCGAAAGCCCGATATGACGAGGAACAGCTGGGCAGCCATTGTTTGAAACCTATTTGCGTTCATCATGTCGATATCAGACTACGCATATCCCATAAGGATGGGATTACAAGGGGCCATTGTTTCAATTTGATGCCCCCATCCATTCCAATCATATTAAAACGATTAGTGACTAGCATCTAAATGACTGATCTGATTCGGTATGATTTTGATACCTAATGTTTTTGATGGCCTTTAGTACGCTCATTGATCTGATACCGGAATGCTTAGAATATGATGCAATATTACGCATATTGAACATTCAAAATGTGCGATGGTTAAACTTTCATATCCCCATCAATCCCCCTCCATTTGGTATGAATTCAGTATGGCAGGTCCAGCACCAAATCGACTGCCATTCGACACGTTCGTCGTACTAGATGTTTGTTAGTTATACCCCTCGTGCCCAATGGCTGAATTCCATTCTAACCCCCATTTGGCTGATTCCCCCAACTAGCAGGCGGAATCACGTGAGGATAGCCGGTGAATTTTAAGATTTCAATAGGGCAGGAGGGGGAAAAGTACCCTCAACGACCGCATTTTTCCTATCTTTTTGCTTAAGGCCGATGCTGTGGACAGATATCAGGGCCCTTTCTACAAGATGTATTCCTGGTTGGTGGTTTCATATTAACCATTGTATCTAGGGTGATCCTTTACTACCAAATTTGGAATGGGTTGAAACCACCAACCGGAGAAGTCGCAATAAACTTTGTGTTGGGTTCGGCCAAAGTGCCTCCCAAAGTCCTCAGCAAACTGGTCGTACATGGCTGCATTTGAGCTCAGCATCGCGCTCGGCGCCTTTGTAAAGCCCTCTAAGGTTTCACTACGTGCCTTGGAGTGGCTTAAAAAAGGTGGGGCTCCTGCTGAGAAAGGTTTGGTTCAGTAAAACCTACATGAAGATGGGGTTGTTTAAAAGATTTGGAACCGCCGTTACATCCCATTGGTTTGGAAAATCATGTTCCCCAAAAAGTAAATGCCAACGACATTAAAATATATGGAGGGCGGGCGAGACCGCGACGCCCCGGAGGTAGTATGAAACACCAGTTCCATCCGTATATTTAAATGTGCGTGTGTGTAAACAAATTGGATTCCGTACATTTGAATGGCCGGGCGGGCCAAGGAAAACCTTCCCGGAGGTAGTCTAAAGTACCAGTTCGTATATTTAAAAAGCCGTATATTTAAATGTAGTTACCGTATAAAAGGACCGGATAACCCCACATGTCAATTTCTTCCAATAAGTAGCCAAAGAAAGGCGAAAATGGGACGGGAAAGGCAGGAAAAAGAAAATATATGGTGGAGGATTGGTATGTGCAAGAAATGCATGTCGAAGTGAGGTGTGTGAAAGAGTTCCGTGTAAAAGTGTTGTTGGTGAAATAAGAGTGTGTAA
>CAMXCT020000469.1:0-12500 GCA_947184155.2 Cladocopium goreaui | reverse complement strand
TCATATAAAGGCTTCCTTTGCCCATGCTCCAACTCAAACATGAAAGGTTTCTTGTTCCACCATCGCCTTGAAACATTCATGCAGCGACAAACAACGGAACGGTACTGGTATCCACACCACCTGGTTGTAAACGGAAACATGGCGATGTCACTAGCTCAAGCCATGTATGTTCTTGCCTCCTCGAAGCACCGCTTGCAACCACGCCAGGGCAACCAGTGCCACATTATCGTCGATGGTGAGTGCTGGGTTGGCAAATTCGCTGTATGGCGGTTTCCCGTGATGCAACCGTCAGACATCCAGGTCTGGGAAGCCTGCCCTCTTCCCAAGTACGCCTGGTTTGTCCCTGACAACTGTTGCATCTGCACGGCCAACGGCTCCGGCTGTGTTTCACTGGGGGGTGGCGATTACGATGGGGACCTTTTGATGTTCACATCAAATCCCATCCTCCTTCGTTTTCTTGATTGCACGCCAAGTAGCTCGGAGATGCCGAAATTCAATGCTGCTCGCGCGCATGTAGAGGGTCTTGTAGAGCAACCCAACCCTTCCGAAATCATTGCTTGCATGTTCCAGCGCCGCAAATCCGAGGGCTTCTCACTGCAATGGCAGAGAGAGCCCAGCAACAAGCTTTTAATGCGCCGGATCCTGAATTGGATGCGGCCTTAATTCATTGCGTCCGCCTGGCCGTTGCTGCCGAGAAGGCTTACGGCGCGCCCAAAAAGGTAGAAGCCATAATTCAATTAGGGCGCCGGCTGTTGACAGAGGCAGGGTTGACCAATCCGGAAATCATTTGAATTAGGGCGTGCCCGCAAGGAACGGCACGATGCACTGCACGCCCTCTTGCCCCGAATTCCACTAGGCAAGGCTTGGCTTCCTTTGAATCAAGTCACCTTGCCGGCCGCTGCCGGTCACGTCATCCATGGCCGCATGTTTCACCCCAGGTGCGTGAATGGCCTTGCGGATCCTTTGGAACATTTGGCACTGGCATCCACTTTGGCAACCTTTGCTATTAACATTCAAAGTCAAAGTTTTTGATTCCTCCTTACTTCAAAAGCTGTTGGCACTTCTGGTGATTTAACAATATACTTGTGCTAGTGGGATTGAAACAACGGTATGAAGGTGCCACGTTTGCTTGCATTGACAACATTTGCTAAAGCTAATCATGAATGGGTTTGCATATATGGTATGATATATATATATATAGATAGAAAGATACATACACCTACTTTTATGTATGTTTTCGTTTTTATAAATATTATACTTCTATATATTTACATATATATATATACATACATAATTGCATATATTTGTTTTAAAATAAACTTGTATATATTCATGTACTTATATGTTTACATTTTTTTACAAACATATACTTTACATTTACAATTACCTTTTTATATACGTACATATACTTTTATACATGTTCTTGCTTTTATATTTGCCTTTTCTGTATATATTTACTTACTACTTTGAAACTTTTTTATGTTTACTCATTTATATTTATATACGTATATATATATATTATTTATTCAATTATCTTATTTGTTGACTCGTTTATTCCCCAAACAGCGCCGCCACGCTGAGGGGTTCATATGGTAAGTGTTAAGGCCCGGTGTTTAATCGATGTGGTATCCGTCGCGTCCGGCATTTCCCTGTAAATTTCCACAAAACGGCTCTTGTGAAATGCCCATGTGCATTTCGATTGCGCAGGCTCGCACGAAGCGGGCGCCCGGAATTAGCGTTTGGCATTTTCCCTGTGAATTGCCATACAAAATGGCTCTAGCAAATCCGATTGCTTATGACGAGGCTGCTTTGAGGAGCCCACACAAGCTGGACTCCGTCGACTATTACGCATTGCACCTGCTCCTTGGCTGCGCAAATCCGGATTCCTTACCACGAGGCTGTTTTGAGGAGTCCCCACAAGCTGGCCTGCGTCAATTTGACATAGGGCTCCTCCCTGAGGCCGTTGGCAATGGAACAAGGTGAGCAATGCTTCCGTGAGGAAGGGCCGGCGGACGCGACCCGGGCCAACTACGTAGGCGATCCGGCGCGAATTTTCACCCATGAACAGGAGCGACAGCAGTGGGCCATGGCCCAAGCCGGCCGTCGCAACCCAAGACGTTTCTCCCTAACGAGCTTGCGGGTGTGAAAAGATAATTCGATGATGCCCTGTTCCACGGGGCTGGTGTTTGCACGGCAAAGGATTGAAACCACACGCGCAGCACGGGTTTGCTTGTTGTCCGAAGAACCGCTTTCTTTGACTTCTTCCTTCGTCTGAGCTGCATCTCGGCTTTAGCCGCAGCCATCGCTCCCTTTCTTGGTGCCTTTCGTTTTCTCATTGCAACCCATGCCGGCCGGCTTGCTGGAGTTTGCATTCATTGAGGACGTCTTCGACAAGAGTATGTCAGACATCTTTGGCAACAAACCTGACAGGTGGGTACTCTAGCAGGTCGGCAACCACAGGTGGAACCATGACGTGCAGGACTTCGACGGGCCACCCGGCTGGAGATTGGAGGCATTTACCTTATGGCTGCGGGGTCCCGGTGTGCTTGCCGACTGCTTCGAATCGCACGTGACGGCAGAGGACGACGGATGGCACTATACAATGCGAGCAGTGGATTTGGCGGAGGGTGGGTACACCATGGACTTGCTGCGTGCCGGGGTCATTGTAAGGGACGTGCCGCTTCCCCTGCTGGTCAACTGCGAGGTGACCGTGACTGAGAACAAGTACAAGGCTTTGTTCACGACACTTGCCGGGTCAGAGCTGGCAACAATGCAGGAAGATCTGCTGCCGTTGCTGATGGTGGGCCACCTCGTGAGGCATGCGAAGACACATGCCTGCACTACTGGTCACCTGAGAAGCAAAAATCGAGAAGTTTGGCTTCTTATCAGTGGCTCTATCTATCCCCTATCACCGCCCACCGTTCTATGGAACAAGTCCAAAGGTGATGGCATGGCGTTGCTGCGGCGTTGCTAAAGGCACACTGATTAAGGCTATACAGGGCGAGCGCGCGAGCGATTTTGTGTGAAAAGGAAGGGCGCAGCTTTTGTTGTACAGCTGCGCAGGCTCGCACAAAGTGTGCTTCCCGGTCTTGGGATCGGTCTTCCTCCTCAACATCATCCTCCTCAACATCATCATTTTCCTCCTCCTCAACATCAACATCATCATCTTCTTCTCATCATCATCATCATCAGCAACATCATCTCCAGACGTTCCAGCATTTTCACATGTATGATGTACACATGTGTATGTATAAAAATATAATATTACATATATTATATATATATAACTATTTATATATATATATATAACTATTTATATATATATAACTATTTATATATATACTGTTTATGTGTATATATTATATGTTATTGATATGAATGCTTTTGCATATTTAATTTATTTTGATTTTATTTTTGTATTTGTTTTTATTTTTGGAAAGTTCACCTAGTTCTTTTGGATAATCTTTTCAAACAGGTCATGTGTATCATATGTTTTCAAATGTACCTGTTGTCTCAAAAATATCATATATGCTTTATTTATGTATATTTATTTATGTATACAGAGAATTATATTTATAAATATAGAGAGAGATATCATAGAAAGCATTTACATGTATATCACATGCATCATACATTTCAATGATATCAAATACATCATGTGTTTCATATGTATCATATATGCCGTGTATTTCATTTTCCTTTTTTGTTTTCGTATATATAAAGAACTTGTTTTTGTATCAGATGTTAAACATATCATATATGTCATTTTTATCATAAATATCATATCTATCATTTTTATCATAGAGACATAGGGCCCTTCCACCACCCCAACCCCCACTACGCCACCAAAGAAAGGAGTACTATTACGGCCAGGTGCCATTGCTTGCTCGTGCCCCGAACTGGTTTCCGTCTCATCATCACCATCATCATCACCACCATCATCATCAGCAGGACCATCATCGCCGCCATCATCATCATCATCATCATCGTCATCGTCATCATCATCATCATCATCATTTTCTTCTTCATCTTCCTCATCATCATCATTATCATCATCCCCCTCAAACCCCATCATCATCATCATCACCACCACCATCATCATTTCCCAACCTAACTCATGATCAATATTTTCTAGGATTGTAAGGCGTCGGCCATGGTCTTCTGCTGGGTTGGGCCCGTTGGGCCCGTCAGGCCCGTCAGGCGGGGCCCGTCGGGCCCGTTGGGGCCCGTCGAGCCCGTCGGGCCCGTTGGGCCCGTTGGGCCCGACGTTGGGGCAGTCGGGCAGTCCTGCTGTATGAGGTTCTTGGAAGGGGATCTTGTAGGGATCCTGTCGAGATCCTCGAAGATTCCTGATTTTGTAGAAGTCCTTGCGAGGAGATCTTGTGGATATCCTAGTGAAATCCTTTGTTGTAGAGGTGTTTGTGAGGAGATCTTGCGCACATCCTGCTGGAATCTTCTAAAGGATATTTGCGTGAAGATCTAGAAGGTGCTTGTATGAAAGTTTGCAAGGGAAGCCTTCAAGAGGTTCTTGTACAAAGATCTTCTCAGATCCCTCTAGCAGGTCCTTCTTTGACGACTGTGTGAAATTCTCAGTGAGGTCCTGGCTTGAGGTCCTGGAGTTTTTGTTCACAGATGTTTTCCTCAACGCTGTTAGGGCCTCTTTGCCGGGGATGATTGTCTCTATTTTTTTGTTTGAAAAGGTAGAGAGCCGGGCAGCGTTTGACAAGCCGGGTGGGCGGCCGCCGTTGTATTTGGGTCGGACATGTCAGGCAGATAGAAGCAGATATGCATATTTGGTTTTTTGGTTTTTGAAGGGGTGCCAATCAGATATGTTAGCAACCACATTCTTTATCCCTGCGTGATAGAAGGAAGAATCATCATGTAAGTTCCAAACTAAAACAATGATCAATACATGCCACATTCTGTGGAGCAACTTTTCTGGCAGCAAATCTGTATGGGACGATTCCATGTCTGCCAGTTTGGATGTTGCCAAGCCGCCAAGCTATGTTTTCAAAAGTTTCACCTTCCGACGGTTTGGTGTGGGTCAAAGAACATGCGCCGTTTGGCCCACGTGCACAGCACATCATGCTTCCCATGGGGAGCAGGACATCTAAAAATGTTTGACCCATACCATCCCATATTCATTTGAGCAGGGCTGGAAAGCTTTAGCTAATCCCTTTATATGGCTGATTTTTAGAAATTGATGATGATAATCCCCGATATCTAGGGTAATATAGGAATACTGCTCACTTGCTGGTTCCGGCAGCGCTGACGCGGATATGTGAGATAAAGCCGTCACAAAGGGATGAAGCGAAGCACGGGAATTTTTTTGTGGCCGCTGTCTAGGAAAGAATCGTAGAATCGGCAAACGGCACCGCTTGACAAATCATACCCTGAGTGGATGCGAAGGATTTTGTTTCACCGGTTGGTAGTCAACATCTGGTGCCGAACTAATCAACACCTGGTGGAATAATATCTGTTACCAAATGAAGAACAGAAAGCCATGGATTGCTGAAGCAGGAGAGCGACGAAAATTGGAAACATGATCCCAATGGCGTGCTGGGATCATACATTTTTCATCTACAACCAGATGTATTTAGGTATAAGATATACATAAAGAACAATCACCCAATAAATAAATATTTATGTGTGTATACGCATTAGAAAGATACAAGATGCATACATTTATATATGTATATATACATATGTTGAAATACGGCTAATGCCTGGGTTTAGCCTGGCAGGGCAACGACGATGGGCAACGAAGCGTCAGCATCATCATCATCATCATCATCATCATCATCATCATCCCTTCTTGATCTTTCCAGTCGACAGCAAAAAAGCAAACGAGAGTGGGATGTTTTTATATTCCTAATACATGTGGTGATCTTCCCACTTGAATCTAAAAGTTCAAGCAGGGTGGGCAATTATGTTTCTAAGGGAGCTTATATTCCAAATACCTATCGGTGATCTTCCCAATTGAATGTAAAATTCACAGGCGGGGGACTTATATGCCAAATAATTACCCTTGTTGATTTTCCTGCTTGAATGTAAAGTTGAACAGAGATGTGATTCTAAATTCCTAATACCTTTGCTGATTTTCCCCATTGAATATTAAGTTAGCCGGGGGTGGGAATCTATATTCCCAGTACCGTTGATCTTCCCAATTGAATGTAAAGTGTAACGCCAGCACCAGAAGGGATGATGGGTTCATTCAGCGCCACGGCCTCTCGAGCCCGTCGAGCCCGTTGGGCCCGTTGGGCCCGTCGGGCCCGTCGTGCCCGTCGGGCCCGTTGAGCCCGTGAAGCAGGCCCGTTGGGGCCCGTTGGGGCCCGTTGGAGCCCGTTGGGCCCGTTGGGCCCGTCGGGCCCGTCGGGCCCGTTGAGCCCGAACCTAGGAAAGGACTATTCTCAAGGCGTCTATCAACGCAACCTGTGGGGACCTGTAACAATGTTCTTGTTGGTCAAGACTCACATCCGTAGCATAGCATGACATGCTTGATAGACATGTCATAGTGCACCCCCCGAGCACCCCCACCACTCCTAAATGGTGAAAAGTAGATATATGTTCAAGGATTGTAAGAAGTGTATCATCGTAACAAGTAACAGGTGTCATGGTACCCGTGCGCAGATCCGCTTCAGTGTCCTCGACAGCTGCACATCCTACCACATGTCGGTATAGGAGAACATGCCCCTGGATACAAATGCTTACCCACACGCGTAGACACCGCATTGTCTATATGGGAAATGACGTGTCTTCGGGAAGGGGTTGGAATGCTGGACCATATATGCATGTATGTATATGTCAACGCCCCCTCGAAGTGAAGGTTACGTAATCAAAGGAGGGGTGCAGTTGGTATATCCATGCTTACATGTTTAAACTCATGTGACCACAGCTGCACAACTACCAACACGTTCCAGATGCTGCGTCAGGAGGAAGAGATTCCACATGAAGGGGAGGAGGTGAGGAGTTCATGGCAAGAACAACGGCTGATATGGCACAGAATGGGGTTGCAACAATGATTGATTGCATGGAAAGTGAAGTGTTGCGGTGGGTATAACCATGCATTTTGATTCAAGTCATAAGTTTCTGAAGCATCACCATGCAAGAAACTGCATTAATCATCTAAAATCTGTCAGATTCTTCTGCCCAACAGGCGGTACTGGTCTGATCCTGAGGTGCTCCAACTTTGGGCAGGAGATCAGTTTTACCGGCCCAGGTGAGCCGATCTGCGCGGATTGGGTTTGTACACCAAAATCGTTTCCAAACACACCAAGCACATATCATGTGATGAGAATGTTCAAATAAAAAGGTATGTATTTTTTGGCAGTTCTGCAATGATTGGGTTTGTGGGCGTGAAAGTTTTTCAGTTCCCCCATCTAAGACATGCTAAAAAGCCGCTCAGGGAAAACAATCGGTTATGTGCATCAACTTTGGTGAGGTACACAGGATGTTGATACGAATTGACGATGTATTTAGTGGGTGTTCAACCAAAAACGATGTTCTTCTTTTCCAATCTCATAGCTCTCTTTGTTCCAAAAAAATATCCAGTATTGTGGGTTAAGGCTGTTCAAAATCCAGTTCCTAGTCACAGACCGTTTTTTCTCCAGGGACCTCGTCCTTCTGAATGGCAAGGAATGGCTTCGAGCGCCTTGGCGATCCTCATCCCGTGGATCTCCATGACTTAAGAAACCCTCAGATGATACTAAAGTAGATGATTACGATGATCAAAGGAAGTTTAGGGGGAGAAACTTCCGTGTTACGGACTTTTAGAATGTCAGGGAAAGAGTTAGTCAAAGAAAGAGTTAGCAAAGAAAGAGTTCGTCAGGGAAAGAGTTAGTCAAAGAAAGAGTTAGTGAGGGAAAGAGTTAGTCAAAGAAAGAATTAGCAAAGAAACAGTTAGTCAGGGAAAGAGTTAGTCAAAGAAAGAGTTAGTCAAAGAAACAGTTAGTCACAGAAAGAGTTAGCAAAGAAAGAGTTCGTCAGGGAAAGAGTTAGTCAAAGAAAGAGTTAGTCAAAGAAACAGTTAGTCAGGGAAAGAGTTAGTCAAAGAAAGAGTTAGTGAGGGAAAGAGTTAGTCAAAGAAAGAGTTAGTGAGGGAAAGAGTTAGTCAAAGAAAGAGTTAGTGAGGGAAAGAGTTAGTCAAAGAAAGAGTTAGTCAGGATATATGAGGTAGTCAAAGAAAGAGTTAGTCAGGATATATGAGGTAGTCAAAGAAAGAGTTCGCAAAGAAAGAGTTAGTCAAAGAAAGAGTCAGTCAAAGAAACAGTTAGTCAGGGAAAGAGTTAGTCAAAGAAAGAGTTAGTGAGGGAAAGAGTTAGCAAAGAAACAGTTAGTCAGGGAAAGAGTTAGTCAAAGAAAGAGTTAGTGAGGGAAAGAGTTAGTCACAGAAAGAGTTAGCAAAGAAACAAGTTAGTCAAAGAAAGAGTTAGTGAGGGAAAGAGTTAGTCAAAGAAAGAGTTAGCAAAGAAACAGTTAGTCAGGGAAAGAGTTAGTCAAAGAAAGAGTTAGTGAGGGAAAGAGTTATTCAAAGAAAGAGTTAGCAAAGAAACACTTAGTCACAGAAAGAGTTAGTCAAAGAAAGAGTTCGTCAAAGAAACAGTTAGTCAGGGAAAGAGTTAGTCAAAGAAAGAGTTAGTGAGGGAAAGAGTTAGTCAAAGAAAGAGTTAGTGAGGGAAAGAGTCAGTCAAAGAAAGAGTTAGTGAGGGAAAGAGTTAGTCAAAGAAAGAGTTAGTCAGGATATATGATGTAGTCAAAGAAAGAGTTAGCAAAGAAACAGTTAGTCAGGGAAAGAGTTAGTCAAAGAAAGAGTTAGTGAGGGAAAGAGTTAGTCACAGAAAGATTTAGCAAAGAAATTGTTCCCTCACTGTAAATGGGATTGCAAGTGGTGCTGGTGGAGGAGTTGCCGATGGAGTTTTGCAGAAAGTCTCGCACTAAATGCGTTTTTGAGAGATAGCAGATGCACGAAACCCTATGTTTTTCCATACAAAGTCCGTCCCCGAACCTCGATGATCTACCTCTGCGGTGCGACGGTTGCGAGACGGTCTCGTGTGTGGTCGGATCATGGTCGGATCGGTCTCGGATCATGCTCGGATCGGTTCCGCATTGTAAATGGGGTGTCACCTGTGTTTCGTGCATTTGTGGTCGACAGAATTCCATTGCGATTTGCAACTGTAGGATCGTTCCCGCAATGTAAATGGGATTGCAAGTGGTGCTGGTGGATGAGTTGCCGATGGAATTCCATTGTGATTTGCAACTCTAGGATGGTTCCCTCACTGTAAATGGGATTGCAAGTGGTGCTGGTGGAGGAGTTGCCGATGGAGTTTTGGAGGAAGTCTCGCACGAAATGCGTTTTTGAGAGATAGCAGATGCACGAAACCCTATGTTTTTCCATACAAAGTCCATCCCCGAACCTCGATGATCTACCTCTGCGGTGCGGCGGTTGCGAGACGGTCTCGTGTGTGGTCGGATCATGGTCGGATCGGTCTCGGATCATGCTCGGATCGGTTCCGCATTGTAAATGGGGTGTCACCTGTGTTTCGTGCATCTGTGGTCGACAGAATTCCATTGTGATTTGCAACTGTAGGATCGTTCCCGCAATGTAGATGGAATTGCAAGTGGTGCTGGTGGATGAGTTGCAGATGGAATTCCATTGTGATTTGCAACTGTAGGATCGTTCCCGCAATGTAAATGGGATTGCAAGTGGTGCTGGTGGATGAGTTGCCGATGGAATTCCATTGTGATTTGCAACTCTAGGATCGCTCCCTCACTGTAAATGGGATTGCAAGTGGTGCTGGTGGAGGAGTTGCCGATGGAGTTTTGGAGGAAGTCTCGCACGAAATGCGTTTTTGAGAGATAGCAGATGCACGAAAGCCTATGTTTTTCCATACAAAGTCCGTCCCCGAACCTCGATGATCTACCTCTGCGGTGCGACGGGTGCGAGCCGGTCTCGTGTGTGTGGTCGGATCATGGTCGGATCGGTCTCGGATCATGGTCGGATCATGCTCGGATCGGTTCCGCATTGTAAATGGGGTTTCAACTGTTTTTCGTGCATGTGCGGTCGACAGAATTCCATTGTGATTTGCAACTGTAGGATCGTTCCCGCAATGTAGATGGAATTGCAAGTGGTGCTGGTGGATGAGTTGCAGATGGAATTCCATTGTGATTTGCAACTGTGGGATCGTTCCCGCAATGCAAATGGCATTGCAAGTGGTGCTGGTGGAGGAGTTGCCGATGGAATTCCATTGTGCTTTGCAACTGTAGGATCGTTCCCGCAATGTCTAGAAGGTTTCACATGCTTCGGTGGACGAGCTGAGGACGTAATACCATTGTGTTTTGCTAGAGATTGTTGCTAATCGCATTGTAATGGCTGCGTGAACTTGCTGCAGCTGGATTCTTTCAGATTTTGCCCGCTTTCATTTTCTATTTCAATTCTTTATAAAAAACGCTTCAAAAATCAACTTTTTCTGCTCTGGCGTCGAGATCCGGTTTTGGAGCTACAATTTCCGACGCCGTTGCGCGTAGTTCTATTGTGTTTTGCAACTCAGTCTCTGCAGATCGCATTGTAATGGCTGCGTCAAGGTTGCTTCGTGCTGTGGCTGCATTGGTAATACTATTGTCTTTTGCAGCTGGATCTCGTAAATCCTATTGGAGTGGCTGCATGAAGGCTGCGACAGTGATTTGTTAGCAGATTTTCTCCATTTTGGCGCTAGTGATTTTCCTTCTAAAAATCCTTTTAAAAAGTGCTTCAAAATCGTCTTTTTTTCGCTCAGGCGTCGAGATCCGGTTTTTGAGCTACAATTTCCGATGCCATTGCGCGTAGTTCTCTTGTGTTTTGCAACTCAGTCTCCGCAGATCGCATTGGAATGGCTGTGTCAAGGTTGCTTTCTTGCTTTTGGCCTGACCCATTGCGTAAGTGTCCTTTTGCCAAGCTGGATCTCCTGTAACAAGAGTCTTGAGTGGCTGCATGAAGGCTGCAACAGTGATTTGTCAGCAGATTTTCCTCATTTTGGCGCTAGTGATTTTCCTTCTAAAAGTCTTTTTAAAAAGTGCTTCAAAATCGTCTTTTTTTCGCTCTGGCGTCGAGATCCATCCGGTTTTGGAGCTACAATTTCCGATGCCATTGCGCGTAGTTCTCTTGTGTTTTGCAACTCAGTCTCCGCAGATCGCATTGGAATGGCTGCGTCAAGGTTGCTTCTTGCTTTGGCTGCATGCGTAATGTCTTTTGCAGCTGGATCTCGTACATCGTCTTGGAGTGGCTGCATGAAGGTTACGAAATGTATTTGTTAGCAGATTTGCTCCATTTTGGCGCTAGTGTTTTTTTGTTGCACGTAGGTTTAGAGCAGTGTGAAGTGTGGGGCGTGAAGAGTGCAGTGTGAAGTGTGAAGTGTGAAGGAAGCAGTGGGAAGTGAGAAGTGTGGAGTGTGAAGTTTAAGTTTGGAGTGCGAAGCGCGCAGTGTGAAGTGTGAAGTGTGAGGTTTGGAGTGTGAAGGAAGCAGTGGGAAGTGAGAAGTGTGAAGTGTGGACTGCGAAGTGCGAAGTGTGAAGTGTGGAGTGTGAAGTTTCAAGTTTGGAGTGCGAAGAGTGCGGTGTGAAGTGTGAAGTGTGGAGTGTGAAGTTTGAAGTTTGGAGTGCGAAGAGTGCAGTGTGAAGTGTGGAGTGTGAAGTTTGAAGTTTGGAGTGCGAAGAGTGCAGTGTGAAGTGTGGAGTGTGAAGACTTTGCTTCGTCTCTCGCTGAAAAAATCAAACGGTTGTCGAGGGAAGGACACGGTCGGGACAGGGTGTCTTTGAACTATAGGTCATTTATTTTTGGGAAACTTCCGCCGCCGGCTTGCCCGGGTCTATGTTAAATGTTAAACACTGTTGGCATACATGTTAGGATGGTACTACATAAGGTGATCTACAATAGATCCCACCATATTGATGATATGGATGTGACTCATGTGCTTTTCGTGGTCCTGTTTGCGTGGAATCTACCACTACGGATGCTTGCAGATTGCAACTAGTTTGACTGGCACACTGGACTTTCTGGTTTTTACATTTTGGCCCCACGGAGGTTCGATTCCAGAAAGTTAACCCTGATGGCAGCTTGGATGGAGTGATGGGGATGCGGGTTATAAATATTTATACAAGCTACAACTATGGGGGTTTTAGCCAACCAATGTGGAATTTGGTCAACGACCAATGTGAAATTAAGGCGTTTAGCCATCAATAGACGTGGATATCCCTGGATGGGTTGAAAGGTCATTGTCGGCAGTAAACTGTAAAATTTCGGGGTGAGCAATTTTGACCCGTACCCAGTTCTAGTTCTATTCATTGTGGATTTTTCCCAAAAGCATCTCCGATGCTTGGGTTCTCGTTTAGTTGCACTTGCACTCGCCGCGGGGGAGCGAGACTGAGTGGTCGACGGAGATGTGTTGGAAGGAAGGAAGGAAGGAAGGAAGGAAGGAAGGAAGCAAGGAAGCAAGGAAGCAAGGAAACAAGGAAGCAAGGAAGCAAGG